>ARYC01006798.1:0-37890 GCA_000711775.1 Oxytricha trifallax
TACTTAAATGAAGTTATTTAAGAAGCTCACAAGAAACGATACAGCATCTCTCCTGAAGAAAAAGAGAAGCAAGGTATTAAAATAAGTGATACCTGGCTGTAGAAACTTTAAAAGCATCCTTTCATCTCAAGTAAGCTTAGTCGTTTAACTTTATAGAAAAACCTGGTACTGCTATATACTTTATGAAAGAGAGTAGCAAATTAAACAGAGAGAGAAAGTCTCAAGTATAACATGAATTGAGTAAGAGGCTCTTCAAAGATTTATAAAAGCCAGAAGAGATGAACATAGATGCAGGAGCTGGCACTAAGAGAAGAAACATAGGCCCAAGCAAGCCCTAAGAGGAAGAAAAGAAAGAGAAGCCAAATATCTTTAAGGGCAAATTTAATATGTGAACTTTTTCATTCATTTAAATCTAAAACTTATTTATATACACAAACTCTCCCTTCTCTTGCGCATACTTTAGCTTTATCATTGCTGACTCTCTTAGCAGCACTCTTAATAAAATCTACTGGTATCTATCTTTAAATATCATGCATCAGATGGTAGAGCAGCAATTTCTTATAATGACCTTTCAATAACCCCCAATATAATTCAATTCCATTGAACTAAGGACTGTAAGGAACATTTTATACAGGTGTTATGTTTAATCTTTCATATTCCTTCCTTGAGTCTTTGGTTTTCTACTCTGATAAGTTATCGACAAACAGAATAATATCTTAGTCAGCGTACTTATCTATGAGTTATTACAAAAACTTTTTGTATTATTCGATCTTTATTGAGCGAGGGTGGATAACATAAGCCTCAAGGCCATTATCTTCACTTATTCCACCTAGAATAGCATGAGTTTAAACCTTAACCTTTTAATCATATACTTCTATATTACTATACCTCTTGTACCAAGACCTTGATATAAAGGTATTGAATGTAAATACAGCTTCATCAGCGTGTATGAATTTATATTATGCTCTTAAGCCCTCTGCATTTAATCGAATATATAATTTAAATTATCCTTATAAAATGGAACATTAAAGTCAATCACTCTCTTAATGCGATTGACTGTCTTGTAAGGTATTCCTTTCTTTTTATATATGTTCGCTATAGATTAAGCAGAGATGTGAAGCTCAGGAAATTGGAGATGAAACATCACAGCTCTATAGGCTAGAGAGAAATGAGCCCAGTATTTAAGAGTCTTATCATTAATAAGATATTCAATATGATGCTGCTAAAATTTTAAGGGTCTCTTAGGCTTAGAATTAAGATGCTATCTCTTTAAATTCAATGCTAATAGACAGTGAGACCTCACAGTTACTGGAGATTTATGGAGTAGCCTTGCTATAGATGTATAATTCAGAATAGGCTTGAGTTATTCACTAAATTCATCGCATCCATAACGCAACTTAAACAATAAATCTATATACTCACTGTCATAAACTGATCCCAAACCTCTCATATACTCACTTAAAATACAGATATTTAAACATTAAACCCCTACATAAACCCTATTAAAACCCTAAAAAAGTATGCACTAATAGTCTACTTTTATCAATCAAAAACTCAATCAAACTACTGAAAAGGCATTGGGGTTTTGAATGTCTGCTTCGTCCTCGCTTGAGCTCTCCTCGTCTTCATCTTCTTCTTCCTCCTCTTCTTCTTTAATAATAAATGTATCAAAAATTAATGGGGAAATATTTTTAGGAACTCATTCAAATCCATCAAAATATCCCTTTCATTCTTTATTATAAGAAATGCCTTTATAGCTGTAAGATTTTAAGTACTAACCAGATTAATTTACTCGCTCTTCTTCTTCATCTTAATAAATTTCCAGCATGCCTGCAATAGATGGGCATAAGACCTGTTCCTCGTCAGTGAGCCTATTTTTCCTCTTGGTTATGACTCCTCTAAAAAGAATAGATCTGTAGGCGTCTCTGTTGATTCCTGAGAGAATAAGTTTACGCTGGAGCAGTGGATCCTTCGCAGCAGCTTTCTTTAGTAACATCTATCTCTTGGCTTGACTGTCTATTATATTGGTTTCATTATTGATATAAAAAGAGTTTTATATTTAAGAAAATAATGAATTATATAATTATTATGTTTGTTCCTTCTTTTTAAAATAAAAAGCATAGAGAAATTTATTAAAAGTTAAGATTTCAAATAATAAGCTTTTTTTAAAAAAATTATCAACAAAAAATAATATTATAATCAATAACTTTTAAGTATTTTATATTTATCGCTAATATTAGTATTGTTTCTCTTTTTCAATTCTTAAGCAATAGACATGTTATAATAATTACTACTCCAATAAAATGACTTTATTTTTCTTCTATTTATTAATATATAACTTATATAAAATATATTATACCAGCTCTGAATCTTCTCGTGGATTTACTCATAATGGGATTACTTGTAGTTTTCATAAACACCTCAGTTTTGATATTATGTATCAATTGCTCATCAGGATTCATAATTTTCATCACATTACTTTAAATAATAATTAATAAAAGTTATTCTTATAAGAATATTTCATAGAGACTACCATAATATTGATAAAAAATAATTTAAATTTAAATCACTGATTTGGCTTTGGTTGATGGTATATTTCCACCTAAGTTTGAAGCACCAGTCTTTGATCTCTTATATGGAGAAATAGTATTAATACTGTTGTTTGCTAATAAATATTTTTAAAAAATTTAAATTTTTATGAAAAATACATAAAGATGATTTCATAAAAATAGATTGTTTGTTCCACCTTAACCAGCATTTATAAAAAATATAAACAAAGTTTTGTATTTTTATCAATAAAATTTAAATAGAATTAATCATATTTTAATATAATAAAGATTAAAAAGACTGAAGCTTTGATTTACTGACTCATTAATTATATCATCAATCATAATAATAATTAATTTCATCCCATGAACAGAAATAGAAATTACTCTTTTTTATATATACTTACTTATTTTAATCATGTAAGATAAAAGAATTAACAAAAAATTAAATTATTGCTATATTTTTAGATAATAAAAAGAGGACCATCATGAATAAATTCCAAAATAAGCATGAATCTCCTGTTCAGATATAATTTTATTAAGTTCAACAAAAATAATTAAAACATAGTTTTAATCTTCAATTTATGTGATGCATAGTGCATAATATAATTAAAAACATATATTAATAAATTTGTATTAATTTAAATGCAGTTTTAAATTGTATCCTAATGTTTTTTTTATATTATTATTATATTATTAGAAAGTTTAAATTTGTAATTTCTAAACCTCTTGATATATGAGTGAATGCTGTCAAGTTTGAATGCTATATTTTAATTTTTTCTAGTTTTATTTGTTCTTTGATCTTTTTTATCATGAATTGCAATTGAAAGAGTACCAGTAACATTAAAAAAATAAATGTTAATCATACAAATTAATTATAAACAAAATACTGATTTTATTATAAATTTATTATTAAACATAAGTGTTTGTGATGTAAGGTTCATTAAACTGCTCCTATATAAGTGGAAGTAAATCATTTTAGTCTAATCCGAGGTGATGCAAGTACTCTTACTACTCTTTATATAAAATGTATACTAAAAAAGAATAATCACAAACAGGAAATATTTTTACTAAACCTTTAAAAAAATTAAAATTATTCTTCATTAGCTTTAAAGATTTTTGGTGAATACGTGACTTTTCGTTAATACGGTTTCACTTTCCTTATTAATATATTTATGTGTAATCTTGATATATAATTCACAGTATTTTTACAAATTTTTGTGAAGCAATTTAAATTCCAATTTTTAGAATAAGTGATTGCTGCAAGCTTTTTTTCATATTTAATTTTCTCCTTCAGTTTTTAATCTCTCATCTCAAATATATCATCCGTGGCCTTCTCGAAATCAAATTGCTCTCTTATCAAGAAAATTTTCTAATTTTTTTACAATATTTCTGATATTAGATAGCGAGAATTTAGAACTGATTGCTCAACTGGAATTTCATCGAAATTTGTAATTGTTTGTCTGCCGTGTTTCTGTCTTCCGAAGGTCCATAAAAATACTAAATTTCTCTTAAAATTATCATAGAATTGCAATTTTAAAAGGAAATTCCTATTATAAGAGATAATATTTTGTAATTAAGGTGCTTTATCTGTTGGTCAAGGGATGTTCTGTGTAGTTAGACTCATATGGTATTACTTTATTACTGCCCATATTTCTATTATTTTTACCATTCAAAGCGTTACCTGTGGTGAGACCATGCTTAAACCCATGATTTCGTATAAATCAATCATTAAATCATAAAATATAGTTCTATATTTAAAATTTCCATTGCTGATTAAGAGTGGTCCATAGGCATCAGAGTGGATAGTCCCATTTTAATTGACTGTTGTCAAATTACTATGAGAGAGATTGTTCATCAAATTTGTCGCAGTGGAATCTGTACGCTTGCCATTATTATTTGTTTGATCAATTGCGTGTTGCCTAGTTCCATAATGATAGTTGCTTCTAAACTGTGTATCATTCTGATTATTAATTCAATGGTAGAGTTTTAAGAAATTCATATACTTTGGAGAGATAAAATGGACTTTAATCTATAATGTTTTACACAATATTACCTCTTGTGATGTCTGTACCTTGTCTTGCAAGTGGTATCTCATTAGAATTAAGCCCTTCATTAGATAAGCTGTTTAAAGTTTATGGACTGTCATTAGATTTTTTCTTTGGATTTTTATTATCTCCCTCGCTATCTAAAATTAGAAATATCGAAGAAAATGTTCAAAATTTTATCATCGCTACACATTAATAAAAATCTATCTTATTCGAATTCTTGAGAAATACTTAAATCCTAACTCATTAAGAAATTGTTAGTTCCTTTCGATTTTTATCTATAGAAATTATTCCCACTCTTAGCAAATTAACCAGTTGCAAAGTTTAACTATATAACAAACATTTTTTTATTTTATCAATCTTTATTAGAATAGATTTATTTTAAATAAATTCTTGAATTAAAATCTAAAACCCCAACTACTATATAAATACCTTTATTTTTGTTGCTGTAGTAAAAGGTGTAGAATTCTTATCTTCAAACCTATCATCGTTATTTCTCGGTTATGGTTATATTTAAGGATTGTATCTATTGTTGAGGTAATCCTCTGTTAATATAGAAATCTCAGAGAATTTATGAGCTTGGCTTTCAATGAAGTCTTCGTCGTTTATCATTAGCATTTGACTGGTACTTTGGAAATTTTGTGGGTCATCTATTTTCTCTGCTATCTCAAGTAGTTGTTCTTCTGAAAATACTTTGAAAATTAGTTTGTGAAAGTATATAATTGTTCAAGTATTATTTGATTTTGGGAATTTGATCAAATTATAAAATGATATTTATAAAAATATTTTGAGAAAAAGGCATGATTAATATTAGAAAATCAGCTCTTGAGTAGTAAATTTTAAATTAATCGAAATGCTCTTAATTATTAATAGGATAACTATAATTAGTATATTTAAGGAAAATTTTATCGTTTATGCAGAATTAAATTTAACAAATAATTATTATCTATTAATAAATTAAATACCTGCTCCAGTACTTCTAAATCATGATTGATAAAGTCTAAGAAAAATTGATCATCAATACTGAACTTTTTTTGTACTTATTTCTGTGAGTTATGAGGTTTCTTAGATAGTAAATTAATTTCTGAAGTATCTTTTTTCTTTAAAGGATACGATTTATGATCATTTCGTTTCTTCATATTTTGCATGCCTAAAAGTTTGACACTTTTGCCAGATTTTTATATCTGAATTTAATCCATGTGCGGTTTTTGATGATTTTACATGTTTTACAAGAATTAGATTTAATTCTAGAAGTTTACAACTAAAAAATAGCACATATAACTTCCTTTTAAATTATGAGCTTCGAGAAGAAGATCGCCTGACTTCGTTTTCCCCAGGCCCATTACCACTCTTGGGTGTAGATCTACTTCCATTACTACCTGCTCTTACATTTTTACTTGAAAGATGTTTGTTACTGAAATGTTTGTTACTTGCTATTATATTACTGAACTCAGTCTTGTACTCATCGTCCTCCTCTTCTATGGCTTCTTAATCAAGCTTTTTCAAGTTGAATATATTTATTTTATTTGTTTGATTCTACTTCAAGGGTCTATCTTCTTAGCTTAAAGGGAGTAAAGTTATTTCCTAATTGTTTCGAGATTGGGAACTCAAAAGTTATCTTTAAGATTGCTGTGTGTCGATTTCAAATCGAGCTGAATTGTTTTGCATAGAATCAACGTCATCGTTATTTAGATCTTTAGTTAAAGTTTATGTGCCTCCAAATACTGACCATAATCGAAAAATCCATGAGAGTGCCCATTCTCTAAACCAGTACTACCTGTAGTTGTTTTATTTTTATGGCCTGTGTCATTACCTGCTTTTCTTTCTTTAAACATTCTAATTCTCTTCTTGATGCGATCTTTGATGAAAAGAATCATTTTCCATTTTCTCAAGATGTTGTTCCTGATCTCTAATTCAGCCTCTTGTCTCTTTTTTTATTATTCATCATCTAAATGGTCGTAAGTTACAAAGTCGACTTCTATAATTTTCTTTTTAATAATGCCTGAAGCTTTTTCTTTTACTCTCGCCTCATGAATTGCAGTAAATTTCGATTGAATAACGGCTAAAGTCAAATTCATGAGAAAGAATGCACCAATAAACACAAGTGGAATGAAAAAAATAAAAGCCAAATTTGTAAAGGATTGACCCATTGAGTTCATTAAATATGTCCACCCTTCAAGGGTTACACTTGTGAAGATAGCCATTAATGAGTAGAATATAGTATCAAAGTTCGTTTAATTGTAATTTGGATTTTCGTTCGACTTTCCACAAAAGTATCCGGGAGGACAATCTTTAAAACCACAAAACCCTCCATCATCGTTAGGTGCACCAGTTTCAATATTAAGTTAATATAAAACGAAATTAAAACATTGACGCAACGATTCTTAAGATACCCTCCGAAAAGTTGCAAACCTGCTATAGCAAAGATAAAGAAGAAGAATAACAGCACAATAATTGTATCTCTAAGCAGTGGCATAGATGAGAGAAGAGCAGAGACAATGACCTTGAGGCCATCAATTGAAGAAATACTCTTCAAAGGTCTCAGAACTCTGAAAGCTCTTAATCCACTCAAGTTTACACTACCACTTTACACTAGTAAAGGTATGTAAGCTGTAGCCACAATAACGAAATCCAGTATGTTCCAAGTATCTCTTAAATAAGCTCCTCTGTTGAATATAAATCCTAAACCAATAATCTTAAGACTCATTTCTATAGTGTAGAGAGCTAAGAACATAGTATCCATAGTGTTTTGGTAGTCTTTTGTATTATTATCTGTAGGATCTTCAATAGCTAGTGTGACACTATTAGCAACAAACCATAAATTATTAAATTATAATATTTACGAACGCAGTTCAAGTTTAATAACCATCAGTGATATACCTTCAAAAATCCTAGACTTAATAATTGCAGCTGCGAAACTTAGATATTGATTCTAGTTATGCATACGAGTTATCTCAAACTTTTGCATCTGCCCTCTATATCATCAACTCTCTCAATAGGTAATTTTTCTACAACCATGAGAAAATCGTTTTTCACTTCACCATCATTTCTGCGTGCATCTTGAAGTTTGTTCAAAATCATCATTCTTGCACGTTTATCATCAAGCTGTGGTTTTTCGTTAAAATCATTATTCATTTTCTTAAATAAGTCTGACATATCTAATAAATTATATGTAAAAAAGGCTAAATTAACTAATTAAAGGGGGATAAAGACCATTTTTTAATAACAAAATAAGATATCTAAATCCTTGTTTAATCGAAAGACGGAATTATCTAAGTTTTTCCTTGACAAAATCAGACTGGCTGATCCATCTACAGGTCCTGATATTTCGTGGATCTTTGAATGATTCTAAGTTTACATAGTTCTTTTTTTATTTTTTAGATTTCTAATTTTAGGTTTCAAGAAATTGTTATCGCATTATATACAAAAAAATAAAAGTAAAATTATAAAATGGATTTGAATGAAAATATACTAATTTTTTTTAACTTATTTTACATAAAAGATTTGACATAATTCTACCTAATTATGGAAATACTTTAAAAACTCTACCTTACCTTGGTCAAAATATAATAAAGAAATAATTTATTAAAAATTAAGATAAGCAATACCTTTAAAGAATAAGTAAAAGACTTTACAGTATAAATGAAATTTATGGGTACATTGTTTAGAATTTAATCAACTTTCTTGGAAAATTTAGTTAAAATAATTATAACTATTCTAACTAAAGTATCGCTTTATTACAATGTGTGAGTTTTTCCAAGAGGAATGCCAATTTTTTTATTTACTATTTTATAACATTAATAACAATTTTAAGAATGTTTTTCTAGATGAAATCATCTACTTCTGAGTCTTTATTTTGAGTGTTATAATCTTCAGCATCTACATTTTGAATTATTGCTTTTGACGAATGAGACCTTTAATGAATTGTGCCAATATCAAGTTCAGAATTATGAAATTCATCTGCTTATCCTGATGCCAACTATTCGTTTATTACATCAATGTCAGGGTTGTATTGCCCATTAGAAATACCCCATTAATAATATTAAAATAAGTAAATTTTTAGAACTATTAGGTATTTTGTGATATCAATTTATTCTTCTATTCTTTTTTATTTCAATTTATATTTTTTAAATTAAGAAAAAAATTTGAGTAATAAAAATAAAGCCATAGATCTTAAACACATTTTCAACATTTTTATTAAACATTAGCTAAGCCTTAAGAAAAATAATATATAAAAAAGTAAATTCCAAACTCCACAATTTAATTCATATACTTCTTGTCTTATTATATAAGAAGTAATTCGCTGAATTGACTCGTTTAATAATTTTATTTTTACAGTCTACAGAATCTAATAAACTACCTTTAATCTTTTTATAAAAATTTTACTTGCATCTAAAATTTATTAAATTTATCAAATATTATAAAAATTTTTATTAAGATAAGATCTTAAACATTCTATTTCATAAACATATTGTTAAAATAGTAAAAAGTTCTTAACTAAATTTTTGACAACTGCCTGTATGATTATAATAAACAATTTATTAATGAATTAAAAACATATTGGAGAATATGATATAGTTTTAAAAATATACTTATTCAACATTTAGTGTAATAAATATTTCTATTTAATAATTAAAATTTTAATTTCATCAAATTTGTTTCGCTCTGATTAAATTTTGATCCTAGCAATCATACAAATAACTTAAACGACATTTAAGTTGCACAATTCTTACTTTAAATTGAAAATCTTTTATATGCAATTTTAAATTATATTTATTCTCAATTAAATATAAGTAGAATTTTTATATTTCTGATCTTAGAATACCAGAATTTTTTATTAAGTAAAATATGAAAGTATGGTGATATCTAGGGTATTAGCTTAAAATTTATATTATCTTTTAAAATTGTTCTATTCTACATAAACAAGAATTAAAGCTGATTTTTAAATTTTAAATAAAAATAGTCGTTTATTTATTTAGTTTTTATCTATAAGTATATGTGTTTTATTATATAACATTCAAATAATAAATTTTACAGCAAAAATGGTTGATAAAAATTCAATAAATCATTAATACTTGTAAAGAATATTAGGTTTTAAAATTGTTTAAAAACGGATTTTGCTGCTACTATCTAGATCTCCTACGATCATTTGACTATGCTGCAATCTATTATATCTTTATATTGTCATTTTAATCAAAGGGTGTGCTATTGATTTAAGCATTTTACCTATTTTAGATATTTTTGTTAGTCAAAGAGTTTCTGCCACTATCTAAAACTTGAGGAGTATCAATCTCTCTAGATTCGTACATTTTTTCATCTTCGTATTCTCCGTGATCCATAAATTCACTACCTTTGGGATTTTTAATAATCACTGAGAAGTTTGGATCTTAGAATATCGTGTCTTACTTGCCTTGATTTATGACACTAACTTAGTCGAAGTTCATATTTTACTAAGATTGGTTTTCAAAGCCTAATTGAAGGTCGTCGAAAAAGTTCAGATTTATAGTTTTTTAATGAGAAAATTTTGGATAATTGGTGCTTGAAGCTGGTGCCATGTTAGAAAATAACTAAATAATTTTACAAAGTTGTTCTGGTTTTTTTGAATTCTCATAGTAGGATTTCTCTATAAAGCTATTGGATTTTACCCATCTAGTTTTTAAGACCTGTCCAAACTTCCATCCTAGCTCATTCGCTAGTTTTTGAAAGAAATTCTTGTTGGACCTCCCCCCATATTGCTACTTAAAACGCTCCCTTTCAAATCATTAAATGGTGGCTTAATTTAATTTTACTAAGCTGTTCCTGTCTTTTTCTTAAAATTCAAGTCAAGGTCATGGTTTTTAGACAGCTACCTACCATATTAAGTAACCAAACCAGTTTATTTCTAATTTTACTATGATATTCCCTGAGGAGAGTTAATTTACCCGTTATACGCAAGGTTATTATTAGGGATATTAGCTATGTTTTAATTATTTAATGGCTGATTAATGAAATTACTTGGAATGTTGTTATTATTCTAGTTATATTGATGATGATTGTTTGCACTGGTATGTTACCCAATGGAATTTTAAACTGAACTAGATCCTCCTTGGCCATTAAGGGGGTGATGCATCTGATTTTAATCAGGATTAGTGGAGAATTAGGGTTATGCTTCTTGCTGCTAAGTTTCTGAGAGTACTCCACCTCCCCCAGATCCTATACCTCCCAGAAAAGGATTTTACAATTCACTTGGTTAGAATTGTTCCATCTCCTATTAGCAAAATTGTTAATTTGAATACATATTATACATTTAGTCATAGTAGAAAGCAATATTTGAAAGAGACAAACTTTTAATGTATCTAGATTTTTACTTACTCTATGCGATTTTTATGGTTTACTTGAGACATTTTTATAGTTATCAGTAAAATGTATAAATTATTTAAAATTTAACTATTAAAGTCTTCTAAAAGTTATTATAAAATCTTATCAGATCTGATTGCATCAATATTATCTCTGTTTAAGTCATCACGCTATATCAATTAAAAATCATTTATAAACAGATCAACTATAATTTAGAAGTATAGGGCAAAAATCGTACAATATTGGAATTTCTTCCCCACCAATATATATTTATTATAATTATGTATTGTATTTTATACTAGATCTATGTCTTGCCATAAAAAATGGAGTTAAAAGTACTAATTAAAATTGGAAAGAAATACTATAAAAGAGAGATTATCCCATAATCTAACACTTAAAATTGAATAATAGTTTATATTTTATCACATAATAATAAGAGAGAGTTAATTTGTTAGTCAGTTTTTAGCAAATTATGGGATTTTTAAATAATGGATATTTTTAACCATTTTTTTAAATTATTATCTTTCTAATAATTAGAGAAAATAACTATTGTAGTACTTCGATTTTTGAAAATAATAAATGGCAAACTTCTAATACCATAAATTATATAATTTTCAACTTACCTCAATAACTAAATTAAAATAATTACATATTTCTAATAGTAAAGTATTTTCTATAAAATTATAATAAATTTGTATCATGTTTAAATATTTTTATACTTTCAATAACATTTTCATCTTGTGGAAGATCAACCAAGTCAACCTACACATCCGGCCTGTGTTGGCTATCGATCTAAATTATTGTTTAGAATATTCAAATAGTATTGAATTTACATTTATTATTGACTACGGCTCTTCCTTCTAAAGCGAATGATTTTGCTATTCTTAATCGCCTTATTTCATTATTTAAACATTATTATTGTACAAATCTATATAAATTTATAAGAATTTATATTACGAAACTAAAAACTAAACCTATTTTGATTGAATTTATAATTTAATTTGAATTTAGCTATAATAATTCGGGCACTTTAATATATTTTTCTCGTATATCCTTTGCTAAATTTACCAAGAAATTTTTGACAACCAATATATGAAAGCTAATTAAACCCTCTCTTTGATTAGTTAATTAACAATTTTAAAGAAATTTAATTCAAAAATAAAATTAAAAAGCACTTTTATTCTCAAATTAAATATATTACATTTTAAGCAAATCATTCTTTTAATCGATGGAACTATAAACTTCAGCAATGAGTTAACAAAATAATGTTTAAGATTTATGTAAAATCGAGTTGAATTAGGGATAAGAAAAGAGCTAATAAATTTAGGAATCGGTAATTACAATCAAACTATAAAAATTTAGTATATTATCAAACTATAAAAATTTAGTATATTGGCTTATATATTTCAAAACACAGAAAATAAGTGATAAGAAATATAAAAACATTGCTTTAATTTATCATTGAAATTAATATAATATGAAAATTTATTAGTAAACTAGTCATAAGTAAAGAAGGAATCGCTTAAAAACATGAGTTAAAATTAAATTAAAAAGATTTGATTTCCAACCCAGATCTGATAGATCACTTAATCAGCACTGAGTGTACAATAGATAGTGACAATTTGCAAATATACAAACGTGGAATTAGAATTGATTACACTTAATATGCAACAATTCAAGATGGAGATATATTGCATATTGTAGACTCTGGGGTGATGGAAAAACTGTAGATTAAAGCGAAGAAGTGTAATGATCAATATCAAAAAGAATTGAGAAATATCGCTTTCAATTGATTATATAATGTGAAATATCATTAATGTATTGTTAAGGACTATGTGATTAGTAAAGTGAGAATATGAAATTCGTCAGTTTTTATTATAATTTTGCTTAAAGTACAACATTAGTTACGCCATATCAGAAAAGAAGTGCCAAGAACTTCTCTCACTTAGACACTTTCAGACCTTAATCCCTCTATACAAAACTAAAGTAAATAAAATTTAATATAATTTTCCACATACATCTTTTGTTAATTTCCTCCCCTCACATATATTTTTATCTAATTTATATTTCCTTTAGTGAGTGCACGAGTATCAGCCCAATAGGTGCCAACATTCTACTGCAGCAAAGTAGTTAAGGAAGTGAGATAGACTATAGAATGTTGTCGCCCTTGCCCACCACTCAATATAGAATCCAGAGGATATCGAGGAATCAAAGCAACATGTGGGATTAGTAAGATCGACAGCTATTCGTTCCCACAAGAATATCAGAGAATACGTACAATAATGCTTTTTATGGTGTCACATAGTGACAATTAGAAAAGAATTAATGAGAAATGTAACATTATTTGAATTTAAGTTATATTAATAAGAATTATAGTTGTGATATAAAATGAAAAAAACCTAAAAAGGCGACTCAATTAAACTTTGCTAAAACTTTTGTCGATTAATTAATTTCATTTTTACTTTATCTTTAGTGTTTTATGTTTTTTTGTATCTTTTTGGAAAAAAAACTATAAAAATTTTACTTGTATTTTAAGTAACTTAAACTTTATACAAATGTGTTCCATAATCGTCCCTGAATTTACACTAAATTATTTATTAATCCACTCTAATAAATTTTAAATCCTTTATTACTTTTTATGAATGAAAAGCTTCTAGATTGTAGAAATATTAAATAAATTCAGGAATAGTCAGAGTAGCAAATAATAATTAAAATCTATGTGTCCTAATAATCAAGAATAAAGTTTAATTCAAGAATGATATATCACAAGAAATTTTAATTTCTCTCATAAAATCTAAATATTAGTATTAGAAAGATAATTAGATTAGCGAAATAGTTGAATTTAATAAATTAATATTGGTAATAATTGTTACTTTTATGAATGGGAATATTAAATTGTCCTATAATTATATAAGGTTTTTTATAATCCATAATAAATTTAGACTCACTCTATGCTCATTATTAAGCAATAAACTTCTTTAAGCCTACGATATTTGTATCCAAGTCATATAAAAATTAATAATAAAATACTACAAATTTTATTTAGTTTTTACTATATCTATATTATTAGTTTGATATAAAATCATATGAGTTGCTCTTGACATTATCATAAACATCTTTATCCTTCGTTAAGATAGGCACCACAAGTTTCTTGCTCATATCATAAGCATTATTATTGTTGTTATCATTTTCATCATTCTGAAGATCAGCCTCGTCCTCCTCGATTTTACTATTTTCATCATTATCACGTTTGACTTATATTTTTATCTCCTCAATATCGATTTTATTGGATATTTAATCATTGTACTTTGAGAATTTGGTGTCATTTGTTTTGATGTCATAGTTATTACCCACCTGTTATTGCAAAATAAGAATTGATCTAGGTATTAAACTGGGGTAAATTATAATATTCATATTGAATTATCTCTTAAATTATTGGATATATAATATAATTAGCTGTTTAATATGTAAAATGTTTGATTTGTTTAGTGATTAGTCCTGATATTTACCCTTAAAAATGTGCTATAAAAACAAACTTATTAACTGCTCAATTTAAAATTTCATTTTATTAAATTTAATTTATAATTCACCCCCAAAACACATACTATTAATTTTAATAATATGTGGTAGTAGTAGTGCTGCTGTTAACATTGACTTATATGTCAATTTTCTGCACTTAGATCACTTGCTGATTAATCTGTAAATTATCTGTGATTAGCAATTTCTTAGATTCCTCTAGTTGCTGCTTCAATTGTACCTGCTGCATATTTAATAGTTTCAGTTATTAGTCTGGGTCAATCTATTTACTCAGGAGTTGCTGCTATTGACACATAATAAATACGAATTTTAAAATGAATTGCATTATTATTCTTAAAAAAAGCAAATTTTAATATTGAAAAACTTGTTGAAGTCCGGCTTTCATTTAGTTATCTCTACTATTAGCATAATTATAAAAATACATTTGAAATGGAATTCTTAAGAGAATAAAACTTTTTAAATTAATAATTATACTGCCTCAATTAGATACTCCTAATTCAAATTTTAAAAATAAATAATTAAGAGCAAAATCAATTAATTAAATAATTATATACAATCGTCAGATTGTGCAACTGAGCAAAAATATAATATATAAAAAAAAAAGACAAGTTGTGTGCAAATATATATTAACTAATTAGACGAATATATGTTTTAAAAATGTCAAGCAAGTAAATATTGAATTAGAGGGCACTTTCTATTTTTAAAAACTAAGATCCACTAGAGTATTCCTAAATGTCAAAGTCAAGGAAATAATACAACTACAGATACGACTTCTTCCTGTTGGTCTCCGGATCTGTAACACAAAGCATGGCAGGGAAGATTCGCGAAAAACTGCAATCAAACTAACCAGTAATAACCTAAGCCGATGCCTTTAGTAATGAGTTGAGGAGCAATACCTATTTCCATATAATTATATCAAGAGACTCAAGGTTATGCTGTAGATGTGAAATATGGGGAAACAGGTGTATGCTTCAAGGACTGCTGTACGATCATCACAACCAATGAACTTCCCTGGAACAGAATGTCGGTAGAAAAAAAAGATTGCTTCGAGAGGAGATGCTTGATCGTGTCACCGCAGGTAGAAGGCAAATTCGGCAAGCTGAAGTTCCCATTCAACGCAGTACAGCTTGCAGACTATTTGTTCACAAGATCGGAGGAGGAGAGCGTTTGGAGCGAAGACACCCATAAGGAAGCCGGTTAAGAAGAAATCTCTAAAAGAACTACCATGAGAGATACAGATGCAGAGGAGGACGAATAAATATGACATTTTTAAAACATATATTAGTCTAATTAATTAATATATATATATTTGCACACAACCTGCCCTATTTTTATTTAATTATATTTTTGCACAGTTGCACAATCTGCACAGTTATATATAATTATTTAATTAATTAATTTTGGTCATAATTATTTTTTAATCAAATTTGAATTAGGAGTATCTCTAATTAGAGGCAGTTATAATTAATAATTTAAAAAGTTTTATTGCATTTCTCTAAAAATTCCATTTCAAATGTATTTTAATAATAGTGTTCATTTAAAATAGAATTGTTAAATTGACAGGATAATACTCATCTGCATAAATTAACCAATTCTATTTTAATTTTCATAAGACTGTGCTTCTTCATCTCTTTAGAATTTCCATCAAAATCTGGCATTACATAGCAATTAGTCATTTCTTCACCCCCTTCCTAGTCAAGATCTGAAGGTTTAATGATATTACAAAAAGTGACAATTTTATTGTAATTATTAGCATATACTCTTCTGTGTTACTTAAAAATTATAATATTTTAACCATAATATCCTCTTCATAGCCAGGAGTCTCAGTCAATACTCTAACTTCAGTCTATGTATCATTTCTCACATAACTCTTTTTCCCCTTATCTTCACAATTTGAATTAACTACCTGTTTATTCATGGTGTTATGATCAACTTGCATGACCTGATTTTACATATTATTATTGCCTTTAAAGTTATTTGGCAAGTCAAATTCACCAGTGCCCTCGAAATTCTTGTTTTATCTGTAGAATTCACTTAAATCGTATAAAAATATATAAATTATTATTTAAAATATTTAACATTTAACAGCAAAAACTCAAATTTTATAATTCACTGCTTAATGAAGCAGGGGAGGACTCTTAATAGTCATTTTTAGACTATAATTAGGTATTTTATAAGACTAATTTCTGCTTATTCTGTTTTTATAGTTTATTATCATTATCAAATATTAGCTAGTCAGAAGAGTGCTTTTCAATTACTTGATTATGCAAGTTTTCATTAAATTGCTTGAATTGTGGATTGCCTTATTTATTCTTATTTATTTAATATTTTTAATGGTAATATAAAAAAAGGATTGAAAAACTGTGTGTAAAAAATGTTTTTTACATATCTTAAGGAAACCCCTGTAGTCTCAATTAATTTTTTTAGTAAACATAAACCTTCTATAAAAATAAATATAGTCTTTTTTTGCTTTTGATTTTAGTTAGAAGCAAAGATAAGATTTCCTATGATTAAGATAAAATTAAAAAAATCTGCTATTTAAATCCTATAATTCAAGTATGTATTTATGCTATAAAAATGTTATAAATTTGTTTCTGAAAGAAAATTTCTCTCAAATTACTACATCATTCATTTTTATAAATAACTATTTCGAAATATCTTTGGGAATTGCTTGTATTTTCCAATAAATTTTGCATAGTAAGTATTAATATTAACACTTAATAATACATTCCCTTAATTTCCTTTAATAAAACTAACACTCTAATTAATATTTTGATATAGGACTAGCATTACTAATAATATTTTAGGTAAACGAGTTTTATCGTTATTCATATTCATTTTAATAAATGAATGCGCTTGGCTTTGGTTTACTGATATAACCATCGACAGCTTCCTGTAATCCGTGATTTTGGAGTTAATTGTTAAATTAAGGCTTCTAAGCATTTGATTTTAAATTATATATAAATAATTTAATTATTAAATAATGGAATACGATTAAATGCAAAAATAAATAGGGAAAGTAATGCTTAAAAAAATAAAAAGTTAAGTTTAGATATGTGCACATAAAATATATTCTGTAAATAAGATTGAATTCTAAGAAATATTTATTTATACTAATTATAAAATTGTTTGATTTACCCGATTGACTCTTATGTCTGAAAAGCATTTTTTAAAGATTAGCTCTATTAATCTTTTAATTTTCCTCCATAATATCACTTAAATGTGGATTATTGCCACTTTATCGATGCTTCTCTATATCAATCCATCTCTGCTCTTCACTATTATCACGCTGATTTCGACTTGCATTTCTTATAATAATATTAATTATATAATAAGAAATATTCAATAAGTTATTCACAAATATTTAGGCATCCCTGAGTTAGTCTTACTTTCTCTGAAGTATTTCAGCGCATTTTTTGCATTTTAGCATATTCATAATATCTTTCAGTAACTTGATGGTTTTTAATTTGCAACACAATAGTCCAAAACATAATGTGAATATAAGTGCTGATATAAATGAAGCCAAAGCCATTATGATTGGTAAAAGAACTATATTTTATATTAAATTAAATTTGTCAAATTTATGAATTAATGGTTGATTTATAAATATAATTAATTAATAAAAATAAACATAGTATAAATATGCCTAATAAATTTAATATTAAACAATAATCTTTATATAAATAATAAAAAAGAACGAGAGATGTTTTAGTCGATTTAGCTATTTAAATAAAAAGTGAATCTTTATCTTCAGGAGTGCTTAGCATAACAGTTTGCAAGTTTATATATTTATTTAAATTTTAAATTAAAAACTCATTATCTTACAATATAGGTAAATTTTTCAATTCTTGCAATATAGGATCTAGACTATTTTACATTAAATTTTAATGTTTATTAAATTTACATTTGACACAATTCCTTTAAAATTATTTTTGTTTTAGACATATTTCATTGTACTTTTTGTTTTCACTGGCACTCAATTACAACCCGAACCCAGTAATTTTCATCTGCACTTCTGGATCAAAGCCTGTTAACGTATAAACATAGGTGTAGGCGTTGAGTAGGCGAGAAATCGGACTGAGCGTGAGAGTGTGCTGCTGGATGACGGAATCGTAGGTTTTAAAGGGGTTTGGGGGTGACAAGGCTTGGAGTTTGTAGGGAGAGACTATGTAATAGTCAAGGAGGTCATTTAGAAATATAAAATGTTAATCAAAGTCTGTGGGGAAAATACGATATATTCGGGGTTTAATAGGCAGAAAAAAATCTGATTTTATTATTTATAAAGCGATTCTCATACTCATCTACAAAGGGATCATCAAAAATATTAAATAATGGGATAATCATCATAATATTAATGTCACAAATAATCACCAGGCAATTCTGTCGATTTATCATCACTTAAATTTTCATATTGCAATTATAGGAGTAACACCATTCTATTGTATATTTACAATGAACGGTTAATTATTTTATTTAATTAAGTATTTATTTTGATATAAAAATTATTGGTGATTGATTGCTGGTAAGTGAGATACGACTGAAATTCAATTGTACAGCTTGATATGGTATTATTATGCCCCCATAGATACTAGGTCATTTTAGCTAATGGCATCTCCTCCCCATCAAAGTACACAAATTTAGAAACTATCATTAATTTAGTTTATAATTTTTAGTTAACTCAAATATAATAAAAAAAACTGAAGATGCAGACGATGTGCTAATATCTTCAGTGAAAGTGATTAATTCATTATTACTTGCGAATAATGGATTTTCAACATTTGGAATCATAAATTCCACGTATTATAAATACTTAAAAATACTTAACAAATGAGTATATTTGTTTTATAGTTGTTTGGTGCTGTCTCTACTTAAACCTCAAATTATTTTCCTAAAATAAATAAAAAGATTTTTTAAAAGTTTAGTAGCTTTGTAGGAAACTTATGCAAATTTAGTAATTGTCCTCGTAAAGCTAGCATTAATACAGACTCCAATTGATTAAATATTTATATTTCTTGATGTCAAAAACCCATACTATGAATTTTCGTACAATATCAAATAATATAATACAGACTGCTATCGTTCTAAACATTATTGATGTTAGTGCTATAGCAATATTTCCCAGTAGGATCTGCCTTTATCATCATACTCTATATTTATATTTTGTTAATCATGAAAATACTAGAGTAATATTGAGTGGCAATTATTTGACTTACTTTTAAAGATAGGTTGAGGTAGAGAAGCTTACCCTTAGGAATAGGGCTGTATGAATAGGTTTCTGTGGAGGTATTCTGTATTCCCTTAATATAAGCTCTAAATAAAAAAATTTAGTTTCAATTAAAAGCAAATTTTAAATATATTGCTCTGACTGTGATACTTCCAGTTTCCAGTATTTTACTGGTCTGAACAGAGATCATAATATAATAAATTAATTTTTTTAGATATGAGATAGTCACATTTGAAAATATTAGAGCCTGACTACCGATGATTTGAAGGATTAGAAGTAAAAACAAAAATGCGAAACTTTATTGCATAGGTTTGATCAATCTTTGTTGACTCTTATAAATCATTTGTTCTTTGTGATCTACAAGAAATATAAGTTTTTATAACCATTAAATGTGTTTAAGTTAAAGAATATTTAGGACTTAAGTAATGATAATATCTATCAAATTGAAAAATTTAATCTTTGGAAGATTTATGTGAAAAGACATTGATTTAAAATATTGAAGACTTTATTATAATGTTCTCATATAAACAATGCAGTGAAACTATTGCTAATGAGTCTACTTACATATTTTATTAGTAAATTTGTTTGAAAAGTAGCTGAAATTGCTTTAGAATTGATTAAAACCGAGCGAAAGAACTTGTTTTGTAAATTGATGGTTTGTTGTCTTAAAGATTTGTCTTAAATTAATTAAGTTATTATTATAATTAATTAAATAATTTTCAGATTTAATTATTATAGATAAGCAATTAGATATACCTAATAATCTTGTTAAGATACTTTAAATCATATATATTAAAAGTATTACCCTTTTTTGATAATAAGTATGTTATCATTAAGTGATAAATTCTCAATTGTAGAAGTTTATTAATATATAATAATGCATTGATTTTTTATTATTCATGATAAATTTTTAGCACTTTTTTTAATAGTTTCATTTCTTTCCTATATCAGTAGCATCATATTTATATATCATTTAATTATATTGAAAATTGTTTGAGATTTATAGTTCATTATTTATCTCAAATTCTGTTATCAATTTGCTCTTGCTCTTCGAATCTCACTTGCTTTCTGCTTTCAACATTGTTTTGAATTATATTTAGTTGTAACTAATGAAAAGAAATAAAAATTTACTTTATGATCAACTAAAATTATATATAAACTAATATTTTCAACATATTGAGGTGCTAAATGTTCAGGTCTGCCCTCTTTAGCATATCTCTACATAATCTTAGCCACTTCACTGTCAAAACCTTCACCTAAAGTATACATAGAAATTATCAATGCATATATAACACCGCATTGGATTTCAATTTTCTATTAATAAGATGACAAATCATTAAATAAAAGGATTGGTGTATTTTCTTTCGTAATCTGCCATAGATTGGTAATCATTCAAAGCTAAGAGCATTAAGTCTTCACTAGTCAGTGACTTTAAGCATTCCCTTGCAATCTTAGCTATCTCAGCATGATTAAAATATTTATAATATAGAAGAAACAATTCTTAACTCTTAATAAGCTTTAAGTTTATTTTTTTTGTAGAATCGACAATTTTAAGTATAATTGCAATATTATTATGAATGATTTCTTAGTTGTCCCTCGACTAAGCTAACAATCAAGTGCTTGGAGTATGGTCTTCTAGTCAAACACTCAAGTATAATGTTTTGAATGTATTGCTTTCTTGAGGCAGCTTCCTCAAGGTCATTGATGTTCTTTACAATTCTCTCCACCAACAATCTTTGCTCATCGAAAGTCAGAGATTGGAAGTAGAATTAGCAAGTTTCAGAGAGGAGGAAAGTTTTTAGTCCAAGGAGCCACTTGTCTGTGAGAGCATAGCTTATGAAGGAGTTTAAGTCCAGTCACATTTATTTAAGAATTCAAATAATATGGTTTATTTTGAAAGAAAGAATGACTAATTAGCATTTTTTTATTAGTGATTAAAGTCCTAGGTTGTGATGACAAAGTCCTTTACTTTACTGCACAAGAAAGATAAAGCTTCAACATCCTTGATCTTTAACAAAATTGGCATCATAATGTTCTTGAATGGGAATTCACCGACTTATTCATGCTTGAATGAAAGCTCTAAGTTTTTCATGCATTTTCTCACGCCAAATCTTTGCACTAAGAATTTCAAGCAAGCGAAGGACTTTGTTTTTAATGCTAAGAGGATTGGGTTCAATAATGAGAGAGTAATCTGAAATTATAATGAAGATATTGTAATTTCAAAGTTTCTGATTTTTATTAAGTAATTATAAAATACAAATCTTTTGGTCATCTGCAAGGTTCAAAACTTCTTCATCCTCATTGAAGAAATCAAAGTTGATGTTTGCAATTCCTTAGATATTGAAATTCAATAAGATGTGTTCTAATTGTTCAACTTCATTATTGCAAATATATTATCTAATAATAATTACTAAATTTTCAAATGTTTAATAATGCAAATTAGGGTGTAGATCTACTGAGAAACATCATCTCCAAAGTTGTTTTCAACTCTTGTATATGGTTCAGATTAGAGGAATTAATGAACGATGTGTGAAACTTATTCGTCTTGCTGAACTGTCCCTAATAACTGAATGAATTCTAATCTTGTAGATGGAGGCATATTCACATAAGCGTGATTTGTCATAATTAAAAAACTTGATAAGGGGAAGTTTCCTGGCAAGTGAATTTATATATATATTTTTTTTATGAATTATACATTAAAACATATATCTAATATCATTTCACTCGCTTTAAATGGATAAATAAAACATTCTTTAAGTGTTTCGAAATAATCTAATGTAACTGTTCTCTATATCAAATTATTGGATAAATAAATTAATGATTAAATGGAATTCTTACCTAGAATTTGATTCTTTAATGAAATTTAAAATGATATAAATAGGAAATACTAATTTTTATCAAGTAGATTTAACAAAATATATAAAGCATTGACAAGATTACTTGAATCATAAATAGTATAAGACTCGTTAGTCTTTTGTGGTTGTCAAAGAATACATAATTACAGAAAGAAAAAAAATTAACTTGCCAAGAAACTTCCATAAAATTTTTTTATCATAAGAATGAGCAGGAATCTTACCCCGACTTGATTAATGAATCAAGATAGGAATAACTAGCATATTTTTTTTAAAGGCAAATTTCAAAATTGATGAGTAGAGTAGCTCATCAAGAAACTCTGAAGATAATTAGTTCTATAATGGAACAAAATATATCTGAGAATAGTCATAGCTTGCTTTTCAGTATATAAAGTTCCAAATCTATCCCACAAATCTTGGAATATTTGCAAATTTCCATTCTAAATGGCAAGTCTGATTGCTAAAGTCTCATCCTCTGAGTCTGGGTTGTGTAGTATAAATCTCTGATCGATTTCTTTAAGTTGTCTGTACTAGTGACTGAAAGTTTTGTAGTCTTGAATTAGGAAACGAACTAGATCAACTTAGGAGTTTAATACTGCTATTTGTAATATGTTCAGGTTACTTAAAATTAAAGTATTAATATGAAAAGACGAATAGTCAATAATTTTGAATTAAGAATAAATAGTTAAAAATGAATTACATAAAATACTCCAAGGTACGGAAACTTCAGAAAAATCTCTGTTATTTTCATCCAATCTGTAAATTTGACTTACGTGATTATTGGAACCTCTCAAGAATTGCAAATCAGAGAGCTTATAAATTTGCAGAATTTCAATAACTCTTTGTTAATCTCCATTGACTAAAGCGTCTTGTATAGATTATAGACTAAAATCTTTGATACTATGAGAGATTCTCTCTGCCAACTTGTTAGTTGCATGAGTTTGATGTAATCTATATGGTCTTATAATTATAATAAATTTTATTAAAGGCTATGGAATCTAAGTGCTGGTCCTCCATGTCCTTCGTCAGCCTCCTCTTCTTGAACAATTGATTCATTTTCCAAAATCTTTAAAGTTTGATCTAAGTAAGCCTTGAACTTCTGAGTGTTTTTAATTAAATCTACTAATCTCTGTCCATGTTGCTTCTTAAGATCAGAAGCATCCAATATTTCAACGTATCTTATAAAAAAATTTCAAAAATAGTATTTCTTATTTTAAAGATCGATTTTATTAAAAAACTGTATTTATAATAAAATCTAAAGAAAGTCAAGAATTTCTCATCAAAATCGCTGCTTTAAGCAATCTATTCCAATTCAACAACACTGCAATTGGCTACAGCCTAGTCAAAAATTTAGAATTCTTATGTCTTCATGAATGTGTCTCTTTCTATTAATATTGGGAGAAGATAAGGAGCGTAGTGTCTTGATGATAGAATTTGCTAAATCTCTTTTTAATTTATACAACCCTTACACTAATTCAATTAAATAAAAACAACTAACCTTTGATAAATGATTATATAAGTCAAAAAATATAACACTTTCATAAAATAAATTCAAAACTCTTTGCTGCCATAGAATAAGTTGTAAAGTTCAGAAATTAGAGCATATCTTTAAGTGACTGTTAATTTCAAGAAGAGGTTCAAAGCTGTGGCGTTATTTAAAGCGAAATCTAACTCCTCTAAAATGTTTGGGAGTCTGTTGAAGTTATTACTTAATCATAAAACGATATTTTTTCTCAAAAATTTTTAAATATCGAGAGAAACAATACTTATTTTTAAATAATCATACAATTTCAAATTACAAAATAGCATAGAAAGCTTGAATCAGTTACTAGAACCCCATAGATCAATTAAGAAGAGAGGAATTGAGTTAAGAACAATTAGATTAAAAATTAATTATAATTGGCTAATAATATAAATAATTAGGCTAAAATCAAATTTACACACCCTGATTGGATTATTTTATAAGGACAATTAATCGAGCCAATAGTTTTAATAATTAGCCCAAACATTATAATTATACGCCAATAATATTTAATTCTTAATTTAATTGTTCTTAACCCCAATTCTCATGTCTTAATTGATCTATGGGGTTTTATAAGTGATCCACCTCATATAGGTTGTTGTAATCAGATAAAATATTTGTTAAATTACATTTAATTAAAAAATTAAAATCATCTGAACCCCAAAGATATCTAAATAGAGCACTCTATGCATCTCCCAGAGCGGTTAAAAATTATAGGCTGACGTTCACTGGCAAAACCAAGTTCTATCTGGCATCAACAATTCCTGGCTCAGAAACTTATAATAATACTCTTCACAAAATATAATAAATGATGAGATAATTATAGCAAAGTGCTTGTCTCACGTTGAATCCATTTGTCTTGAAATAGTTATAAATTTCTATTCTCTTTTCTGCATCTATTGTGAAGTCGCTGGCAAGTGCAGCAGTCAGTGGCCAATATCTGTAGTTATCCAACTCATTGATTTTTTGATAAGTTGATAGATTATTCTAAGCCTATATGTATGGTACTTTATTACGTTTATTTTTTGCAAAATATTTTTCCCCAGAACCTTTTTCTTTTAAATCCATTTATAATAACTAGAGAAGAAAACATAAAAAAACAAACTACTTGCCTTAATCCAAGTTCTGCATATAATTTTCTAATTGAGTCAAGATCTGCTCTTCTAATCGCCTCAAATAAGTCGTCACTTTTCTATCTGAACTACTCAAACGATTGGAAGTGAAGGATTCCACTACTACTAGGAGGCTCTACTGCTTAAACCTTAGCTACATGAATTGCTACTGGAACATATAACTTTATAAATAATAAAGTAAAATAGTCAAAACATCTTGTTACTCTTATTGAATAACTTAACCATCAGCATCTAAAATTGGTTATAATTGAATACATGTTAATTAAGACGTTATTTATAGAATTCAATGAGTCATTATTAGGTTTTAAATTTCTATCCTATTTTGATTTGATTTAATTATACTAGTCTTAAACAGGTGCTGGGACTTATTAATCCTACTATAATTCAACAACTTTAGCTTGCCCAATTTTCCCTTCTAAAACTGCTATATGCTCTCTAATCTTGGCTACTTAAGCTTTCTCAACTTCTCCTTTAGTTTCATAGGCTGTGAGTACTGTATCTAAGCTTTAAGTTGCAGCAACTCTGAACTTAAAGAGACCATAGTCAAATTCTGTGATTTGATTTGCATGCTTTTCTATTAGATTTTTTATTTCTGGCTTTGACACCAACTCTTGATTTTCAAAATTAATTTGTATAAATATAGTTTAAAATCTATCAAAAGTTAGTCTGTAGTTCCTAAATAACACATTGACTGAGTTTTTAGAAATTTAATAGATTTTATTGATCATCAGTAAGTGCTACATATAAGAAAGGTAGTAAATAAGGAGTCTTGCTGAATGTTTCATCCACAATTTTCCACATATCCCCGCTGCTCTTATCCACATGTGCCCCTGAAGCCCCAGCGGCTGCAGCTCCAGCTTTCTTATTTCTTAAAATGTTTCTAAGACTGGCAAATTGCTATTCATGGTTTTGAGTGGCTATCAAAATGTCGGTGGTGTAGCTCTGCAAAAATGCTCTCATGCCGTCTTACCACTTGGAGTGAAGTAATAGTTGGAAAAGTCTTTGGAGGTGTACTTCTTCCCAAGCTATGTAGTTTACGTTCCAAAGTTCCTTCAGCATGGCTATCCATAATAAAAAAAACATGTGAAATTCAAGATTATGATATATCAATTTTCCTAACTTAATTCATATATGATAGTTACAATTTTTTTAATTCAATTTGCAATACATCTTTGTTAGCAATGACAAGAGTAAAAGCGAAAAGCTATTATTCAATAAATGCATCATTATCGAGTGAAAGTTAAGTATTGGGCTTTCTGGTCCACTGTCTAACGGACACATGAAGATCCTGAGTAAGATACCTCACTATTTCTATCTTCTTATATCCGATTGCCAACAATAATGGATTCCAATCTCTTTATTTGTTTTTAAGGCAATTTTCAAATATTTTAAAGTAGAGTCAAGTTTGAGAATTCAAATTTATATTAATCTGCAGTTGATATCTTCTCCTTGGCATCAAGTTTGAATTCATCTTGCAATCCACTTAATAGCAAACTATTTTTAAAAAATGCATTAAGCCAATTTACTTATTAGATTAAAGAAATTACTTGCTAGATTAATATATATATATATATAGTTTATGCTAAATTTATAGCATGACTGCAATGCCCAATTTGTGATGATGGATGAGACCCTCTACCATGGCCAAGTTTCCTGTCTTGATAAAGCTCAGAATGTCCGAAACTTTCTGCTTTGCCAATTCTGCCTCTGGAATTTTAAATTTTTAATCATTATAAATTGAACTCAACTTTATTTCTTAACAGTTTAAATTTAATTATTAATATTAAGGTTAATGAGATTTTTCGAAATAACTTTTAAATCATAAATTTGCTTGATATTTCTCTTGGGACCTGTCTTTGAAGGTGACTGGTTCAGTTTATCTGGAGATTGAGACATTTGTTGTTATTAATATATTAATTTTGAATAAATTACTGAAATATATTATTAATTATTTAAATCATTAATTATTACATAATATTTCCCCTTTTGCTTTTATGTTCCTGGTTATTTAGCGTCCTTTGATGTGTTGCAACCCATTTTAATTTTTAAAAAAAATTAACAAATTTCTTTATAAAAATATGAAATAAATATATCAATAAAACATATAATAAATAGCCCATTTTTGATTCTTTGATTTATAAGTGTAAATTCGATTTAATGATTATTTGAATTAAAACTTTTTATGTTTAATATTAAGAATTATTCTATTTAATTCATTACTTGATGCATTTACTGGTTAAAACATTACAAGAACAATATCTCAAAAATATTTATGTACTATATATATTTATTGATAAATAATTTAAAAATAAGATGATAATTGATGTTATAAGAGTATGAATATATATATTTGTGATAAAATTAAAGAACTTTTTTTGATAAATTAACTATGATTGAAAGATTAAGTTTATATTTTTCATTTCTTTTTATATTAAATGCCTGCTTTTATGCCTCCCTCTCTTCTACCCACTTTATCCACATTAGATGGTGAAACAACTCTCTATTGTAATGCATTTATGTTTTATTTATTTTATAATTCAATTCCTATTTTATGTAAAAAAAGTATAAATTAAGGTCAATTTCAAATAATATTATGCCTTTTTAGAATTAGGACTTGAAGAGTATTTTGATTAATCTGACTATTATA
The DNA here is from genome assembly GCA_000711775.1 of Oxytricha trifallax. Lineage (NCBI taxonomy): Eukaryota > Ciliophora > Spirotrichea > Sporadotrichida > Oxytrichidae > Oxytricha > Oxytricha trifallax. Next base: position 27,846 of record ARYC01006798.1, read on the forward strand.
ACCTTAATTCATTGTCACTGTCACTATCATCTTCGAATTAAATATTTGCTTTTACTTGTTTTTTACTATTTTTATGATGTTTTTCCTCTTGTTTCAAAGTTTTGTTATAGGAACTTTGTAGCTACAGTATACTTTGACTATTCTCTAATTAATGAATATTTTCAATAAAATTTAGAATCACTCCAGATTCAAAATAAATAAAGCATGATTATTATTTTTAATAATATGATCAGGAGATTGATCGAATTATTAGACGTCTTCTAAGTCTTCAGTGTCAATTGAGGGTCTGCGCTATCTATCGAAGTTTTTATTGGATTCATTTAAATGTTCTTCTAGAAGTTTCTACTAAAGTGATTTTCTTGGCGATTCTTTGTTAGAAATGTCCTCCTCTTTGATTCGGTATAATCTAATTATACAGAATAAAAGTATAGAATTATACAAAAGAATTCGACATCATAAAATTTTCTGCAGAATATTTTTTTAATTATACTTTTGGCCTGACTTGGCCGATTAAGAATGATAGTAAACATCTGGTTGTCTCATTTTAGGTTTAGAAATGTATTCATAGTATAAAGCACTTAGAGGTAAATCGAATGCAATAGCCATAGCAGCACTGAAAATAAACGATATTCCTAAGAAAGCGAAAAAGAAGAGAGTCGTATCAAACCCACAAGCCCATTGCCCTCTTTCCATATTGAATTCCCTAAACTGCATGAAAACACTTCATTTATATTCAATATGGAATTAAATTATGTATGAATTAATTATTAAACACCATGAGATAGATAGGCTCCATAAGAAAGTCTAGAAAAAGGTACCCAGAAATTATGAGAGAGTAAGTTTTTCAGAGGTATGAAAGCATCAGAACCAACCATCACAGGGAATATCATCATTGTAAATCCACAAATAAAGACTGGCCTTGAAAGCAATAAGTAAAACAAATTTCCTGCCATGCTAATTCCATTTGGAGTGTTATTAATAAACTGTAAAATGATGGTCATTGTCATCATAAGTACTAATCCAATTACAAAAGATGTAATTGCCCTTGATTTTGAGTATTTTAATGCTTCTAATACTTTAGCGATTCTTTGAGTCTCTGGCTCCTCTCTTTTAAAGGTGAAGTATGAGCATCCAGCTAATAATCCAATTATAAAAACTGGAAGTCTTGCGTATGGCTTTACATAGTATATTGTGAAATATTCATCTTTGTAGGTAAAGTATGATACACTTAAGTCATTAACAATTATTACAGAGAGCTATAATAATAGAAGAGTTCATAATTAATTCAGCATAAAATTACTTATAAATGACTTTGCAGATAAAGAACAGGACTCCACAAGTGAAATAGAACCACTTTCTCTTATGATAGTACAATTTGCAAAGAATAGGAATAAGGAGATAAAACTGCATGTCATTTGCAAGGTACCAAGTCCAAGGGAGGCAAGTGTCGTCTTAGTTCCATGGGATGATATTATTCAAGAATGTCAAATGCCAGAACCAATATTTAGAGCATTCAGTCATTGTATTGTACATGTAGAACATAGGTCCCTCTCCTCCAAAAAGTATCATAAATTTCCAAAAGAATACAAGTACGAAAGCGTATTGGGGAAGCAACCTGAAAACTTTTAATAGTTAAAACTATAATAAAAACTCTATTCAAGTAGATCTTTAGCCATGAACCAGTGGACCCGTCATTATTCTTTATTTTTACTAAGAGAAGATAAGATCCTAAAAACGCAGTCATCCAGAAGAAAATATCCACTAATAGATCAGATTATATAACAAATGTGAATAAGAAATCTGACATCCATTCTTGAATGACTTCTATATTTTACAAGGGCCCCTTAAAAATGTAAAAATGAGTATTGCCTAATATTACCGCACATGTAACTATCGCTCTCACTCCATTGAGAATTTCTAAATCCATTTCGTCTTCTTTTGATCTTTTGGTAAACAGAGTTCTTAGACTGTGTTGTATAGAGAACGATTTTGAAATTTTTTGCAAAGTCTTAATTTTTCTAGGTCTTCGATTTCTTCTACGGCCAGCAGTAGATTCATAAGAACTGTTAGTTTAATCGCTGTTACTTTTCACTTCTGTATTATCAACTTGAATTTAGCTTTGTTTTTCAATGATCAAATCCTCGGATTCATCATCATGTTGGTAACTACTATTTTTCAAATTATTTTAAGCTTTCTGGGCAAGTTTTTGTCTTCTCTCTATTTATTTTTTGTCCGTAAGTCTCTTTGATCTCCAACTCATGAAGCTTGCTACAAATACTCCTAGTCCTGATAATAAAATGCATTAAATAAAATTCAATTATGATAGAGTTTAAAAATTAATGTTTAATTTAATTAAGAGTTAAAATAAAATAAAATTAAAAACTTTGTGTAACACAATTCTAATAAATTATAAATTTATATGCTTCCAACTTTAAATTTAGAACATTTTAAAGTTTTATTTAAAGTTATAATAGCTTAAGAAACTGTATAAGATTTATGATCTATACATTTGAGAAAGAATTATATTTGGGAAATAAAAGTAAATCTTTTTAACATTAAATTTTTGTAAAATGTGTGAATAAAATTTTTTAATTAACTTAACTTAACATAGAAACAATTTTAATTCATGCTTTTGTCTTTAATAATAAGCTCTTGTTTGAATCTCTATTGAAATAATGATATTATTAGGCTTTAAAATCATCAGAAAAAATAATTATACCTCTTTTTATTTTGGATATTGATTTTATTATATCAAGGGTTTACTATAAAACCTATCATTAAGTATGAGACAATGTCTCCCTCTGTAGCCTCATCATTTTTCGATTTGCTTTCAGAAAACTTCAAATCATCTGTTATCAGCTAAGTGCTCAAGTCAAAGCCCTTCAAGCCTTAGAATATCTCTGGAATGAATTTGTTAATAGACTCAACTAAAAATGGCTTAAGGTTGTTAAAATCCTGCACTTCACATACATCAGGAACGCATATTCCTATCGAGAGAGGTATGGGAAAAGCTCTAGGTATAGTACCCAAGATATAATTGTACTCCTCATCTTTGATATTTAAACAGTCTTCGTAGCGACCGAGGTCATTGTAGTCCTTGCCTGAGTTACGGAAAATCCTCAATAAAGTTCTGTTGTATTCCAAGAAGTAATTTGTGACGTTTTGCAGTAACCTTAGACATGTGCTCTCCCCTGAAGCTGTCAGTCTATTCTAACGGTATTAACTTATTTGATCTTTTACTAAATCTTCAGTAGAATTGATATCATAAGACAGCTAATTGTCTTATCTTATTTAAGCTTGCAAGTGGAATTTCTGATTGTAGTGAAAACTATCAATTGCTTCATTAAGGATAGTCTTGAACATTTTATCCTTTAAGGATATAGATTTCTGTTAAGATTCAATCGATAGTATAGATATTAACAAAATAAGGGGAGCTAATCGATTGACACTTTTCTAGCTTCTGATATTGTACTACTGCCTACTAAGCTTTACTACCATATTTTTTTAATAATTTAAACTTATAATAATTCATTTATTGAAATCTTTGAATCTTCTATATCCTATGAGTCATATATATTTAAGACATACAACTATTAATATTGAAGAAATACATTTGAATTTGGAAAATTAATTATAATTAAATAAATAATAAATTGAAAATTGTGGCAGTTAAAGTTGCCCAATTTAAATGATCTAGGAGGGCTCATTCGATAGAGAATTCAAAATTAGCTAGACTTATTAGCGGTACTATTTTATCTCATCCCTGGAGCGAGATAAATTGAGTTTAATGTGAGGTAATAATTTATTGAATTTAGATGTGCTTAATCAAAATGAAGTTATCTCGCTGCTGGGATGAGATAAAATAGTACCGCCAATCACAAAGTCCAGCTAATTTTGAATTCCCTATCGAATGAGCCCTAGATTATTTAAATTGGCCAAATTTAACTGCCACGATTTTGATTTATTACTAATTTAATTATAATAAATTTTCCAAATTCAAATGTATTTCTACAATAATGTTAACAAAATTCATAAACTTGCAAATGAATTCATATATACTTTAAACTCCAGATAGATAAATTAATTAAAGAAGGATAGTTAAAATTTAATTGAATAAATATTTAAATCTTATTAGCAATTAGTAAATCATTATTTTTTATAGCTTTTATCAGGAATAGTATTAATAGTTTAATATATTATTAAAAGAGTTTGTTTTCATGGAATTTTTATTTACAATAAATATTTAAACAAATTAATTATTTAACATATGATTATTCAGATATTGGAAGGAATTTTTGAGGATAAATTTGAATAATTTATGTATTTTTATATGAAATTGTGGGGGGGAGAAGTTCCCTGGCAAGTGGGAAGTTTCCTGGCAAGTAAATTTTATTATACTTAATTACATGATTTTTCATAAAATTATATATAAATCAATTTTTTAATTTACTAATTTTTTCGGGGATAAATTAAACATCCTTTAAGATCTTCAAAAATATAAGTTCAAATAGTTTACTATGAGTAACGTTATATAAATATAAATTAGAAACTTTTAAGAAAATGTTCATATTTACCATAAATCAAAGTGCATTTGAAGAGGAAAATTAATGTTTAAAGAGCTAAATATTAAAAAGTTAAGCAGAAATAGACTAATTTATCTTCAATCTAATGTAATTTAAATCATTAAAAATTATTCCTAGTAGTTAGAAATAATAACAAACTAAAATAAAAAGTTGAAAAAATAAAAAAAAATTTACTTGCCAGGAAACTTCTCTAAAAATTTTTTTTTATCATAAAACTGGGCAAACTTCCCCCCCCGAAATTGTAGATATACCTTTAATAAAAAAGATTAAATTTTAATGTCAAAAGTTTGAATTTCTCAATTATTCACGCAATATTTTAGGCATTGTAAATCTAATAGAAGCTTTAATTTTTTTCCCAATAATTTCATATTACTTTCTGATGGTACAATGATAGATTTATATGAGAAAAGGGACCTTATTATTAATTATCAGGTAACACAAGTATTGTATTAAATAAATCCAAATTACATTATTGATAAATTTTTATAAGCTAATTTTACACTTAAATATAGATGAAATCAATAAATGAAGCTTTATAATACAGGTTGACTGGAAAATAGTGGATTTAATATTTCTTAAAATTCCAGAGCATTTCTTAAATCCTAACATTCTCCAATTTTATTATAAAAAATTCAATGCTGCAAATAGGTTTTTAATTTGTTATTTAATTTTAGGGAGCTATAGAACAATTTATTGGAATTTATTGATTGCTGGGAGACTAGTTGAAATATTTTATAATTATTAAAAAATATATAACACCATACAATTAATTGTTAATGATAAAATATTTGGTATTGTAACAAGTTCCGACTCAGGATACTCTTTAGACCCATCAGTACATATTTATAAATTTTCTAATTAGATTGACTACTCAAATTATTCTAAACCATAAATCCTATCCAGGATTTGTCATTTATTTGATTTAAAAAATTTGTAAATATTGAAAAATTTAGACTTTAAAAGTCATTGAGAAAATTTCATTTCAAATGATTTATTTTAGTTTGTCTTTATTTTATGGATTTTTGTTAAAAAATTAATTAACTATATTAATTTAGGCTTTAAAATTGAAATTTTGCATAGTTTTTAGCAGATGAGAAAGCATAATTTAAAATATTGATTCAACTATATTATTTTTAATATTTAGTATTAAGATCTTATCAAGCAAATTCTCCAAAACATCCATAAAATGTCTTTATTAATAAATTCTTAAAATCTTAATTTAAAAAAATGTATTTTAATTGCTTATAAACTACATATAAAATTTAACAATTTTATTATTTTCTTTTCAAAGAAACTTTGTTCAGACTAATTGATCCATTTAAATTAATGAAATCTATTAAAATAGAATTTAAAAATTCGAATTCATGTTTTAATTTAAATTAAATCATAACATTGGAAAAGTTGCAAAATTTTCTTAATTTGTTTTTAAAACTAATATGAATCCAATTTAAATCTTCTCAAAACTATTATAGTTTAAGAATTGAGTTTTGTATATTCTGCAGCTATAAAAGTATTAAATTCTATAAAATTTATTAATAATATAAATTTGTATACAAATGTGTAATTTTTTTAAACTGCCAATTAGATAGTTTTTTAAGTATGGTCAGTAATTTAATAATTAAGGGAAGTTGAGACACACTGAGAGACTGAGAGGGCAGTTGATGTCGAAACCATGTGTTTGGAATCCATTCTGCGTCGAATGCGAAATAGAAAAACTGCGGCGTCGAGGTCCTCTTCACTCTCCATTTTAAAAAGCCTTTTTAATTTCCGCCTCGAACTCAAGAAGTGAAGTTATTCATTTTGAGAAATATTTTAAAACCATATAAATTATTATAAAACGGGAAAAATGCACTCAACATGTAAAAACTTATATAAAAAGTTGTGCGAAGCAAACTATTTAAATGAAAGATATAATATAATAAACTAATTTGATAATATTTTCATCATAATTGTTAGATTCTTTAGTAGATTCATTTTTAATAGACAGGGTAGGAGATTAAATCCGTACTTTAAAGTCGGAATTAGTTGCTTCAGTAAGCACTTTTTATAACTATTTATATATTAAACTTAGTGTTTCTATGTATATCTAGAAAATTACTTTATATATAAAATTGTGAACTTTTTGTTAAGATTTAGTCTATTTCTTATTCTTTTTCATTTTCTCTTATAATTTGGTAGTATATTTTTTAGTTGGCTTTTAAGCAAGGTCTCTATTCATTATGGGATATGTAGTTTTAGAGTGCGTGGGTGGAGAAATAATCTATAAATTATCTAATATTGCAGAAAACTAAATTCATTTTGAGAGAGGAAAAAATTCATTAAGAAGCTATAATAATGACTTAAATTTAAGACAAATGATGAAATTGCAATTCAAAATGCATCATCAATTTTTAATTCAATTTATGAATCTTTATGTCTCACAAAATTAGATTAGAATTCATAAATGTGTCGCTGCTTTTAGTAAAACTTCGATTTTTATGATATAATCAATGATCTCTTATAACTAATACCTATTTTTATAAAATTACACAATATATTTAAAATTCTAAGAAACCCTTGATGATCAATTTTATTGTATTTTTATTGCTAAATACATTTATATTATTTATTTTTTTATTAAGTTATCTTAAATGGATTCTATTTAATTATTAGTTACTAATTTATCATTAAACTCAGCAAACATTCTATTTTAGTTTTAAATCTATTAATCTCTATTCAATACATTTAAATATAATTTAACCTTATTTATCAACACAAGCATATCTATATAATTTATACCATATTACTATAAAAACATATATTGAGAATAATATTAAGATTATAGTGAAATATCACAATTCAATAATAATAATCTTAATTATGCCATAATACAATTAACTCTCAGCCAATTTATATTTTATATAAAAATATACAAAAATACTAATGAATTTGTTTATAAAAGAATTTCTTTCATGAATGTGTATTTTTGATATTCAAAGAGATATCAATGTTTTTTATTTAAATAAAAGATTGAAATAAAATAGATTGGTAAAATACTTAAAAATAAGATTTTAAAAATAAAATTACAAGTATCTTACAATTATTGTTTTAAAATTTAAGATAAACTTTCATTAAAAAAAATAACTCATTTATTAAAATTCTAAATCAAATTCAACTATAATTTTTAAAACTTAGATTTTTACGAAGGTAGAAAAAAACTAATTAAATATTTTTAAAACTATATATAGTACTTAAATAATTATAAAAAGTTCTGCAAATTTATTCTTAAATATTGAATTTTTTTAACATCTGTGAATTTCTGTTAAAATTAGCATCTCGATTAATATAATATAAAAGATTTTAGTAGATCTGTAAAGATTGCGAGAAGATATAAGTACGATAAGAGTAAAATTTTGATATTAATTTAAATAAGTCATGTTTAAATCTTCTCGAGAATTTTCGAAATAATTTGATCAATTTTGAAGAGTTAAATATCAATACTTCATAGTTTCTTTTATTGCTTCGAGAATCTTGAATCTGTCTGGAAGATAGAATGGTTCGAAAACTAATGGGAAAGGAGTTTTAGATTTAATTGTACAGGTAAAATTACATTTTCTTTTGATAAAGGCAATAAATCTAATTTATGTAATGAAATAGAGTATCATATCCGCATACTCTCTTGACTGGAGCTTCTAGATGCAAGAAGCATTTCTCTTGAATTTTAGCAGTAAGCTCTGCCCCAAAACCCCCACTCAAGGGAGCTTCATGAGTAACAATACACTTGCCTGTCTTCTTAACTGAGTTAATCACGGTTTCTTCATCCCAAGGGAAGATAGTTCTTAAATCAATAATTTCACAAGAAACTCCTGATTCTTTCTCTGCCATGGCAACAGCCATTCTCACATGTCTTAGTTGAGTGCCATAAGAAATAATTGTCAAATCTGTTCCTTCTTTCAATATTTCTGCCTTCATAAGAGGGATTTCGTAGTCCTCGATGGGTAAAGTTTTAAGTTATAATTTACTACTAACAATTAAATGATAGTGAAATTTTTACTTCCTCCTCTGCAATTCTGTACAAGATCTTTGGTTCAAAAAATAAAACTGGATTGTTGTTTCTAATACTTGCGAGTAAAAGTCCCTTTGCTTAAACTGGAGATCTGGGAATTACAGTATTATAGAGATTTGATTGAATTATAAGTTATTTAGTTGTAATATTATCTTATAGAGTTGAGAGGAAAATTTTTGTATAGTTTTATAGAAGTGTCAAAAATAATGATAAATTTAATACTTAAAAAATGTGTAAAATTATAAAATGTTAAAAAGTAAGTGATTAATAAATAAAACTCAAACACAAAATACTATCCATATATATAAACCAATTTAAAATTGCTAATTATAATTTTAATCAAATACTTTAACATTATTACTATCACAGATATTTTTTGTTTTAAGAAATAATAAGACCTGGGGTGTGTGCGAAATAAGCCTCTGGACTTTAAGAGTGATAAAGAGCACCATGACCAACTGCACCATATGGTGATCTGAAAGTAAGCTTTCCGCAATCAAATTCATTACCAGACCTATATCTGTACTTAGCTGCCTCATTAACAATTTAATCGAAAGCTGGGAAGATATAATCAGCGAATTGCATTTCAGCAACTGCGTTGGCTCCACTGGTTGCCATACCAATGGCAAAACCACCGATACCCTGTTCTGAAAGTGGAGTGTTGAAAACTCTGTCTGTACCATACTTTTCATTTAGCCCCATGGTGCATCTGAACACACCTCCAAATTTAACATCCTCTCCGAACACAACAGCTGAGTGATCAGTCTTAAGAGTAATATCAAGAGCATCGCAAATTGATGCACAGAGATTCATCTTTGAGGTTTTCTCTGGGCTCTTAAGTTTTAACTCTTCAACATTCAATTTATCAGAGAAGTCGAAACCCTCCATATCTTGCTGTAGAGAAGAGAACACTCTTACTCTCATTTAAGTTTGAGAGGGTGAAAGAAGCTGCTTAAGGACAGTCTGGGATGAATTCTTGGAAGCACTGCTTGTGAAATATCTAGGTATTAGTTTCTGCATATTTAATTAATTCTACGATTATATTTAATTTTACTATTATTTGACATACTGAAATGCAAAAGTAAAGTATATCGATTATAGGATGTTTTGAGAGCAATTTATTTAATTTTAAATTAAGAATTAATATAATAAAAACTTATAAATAGAACTATTTAAGAATGGAAAATTATCAAAATTTAGCATAAGAAGAATCTGATTAAAGCAATCGAAATTTATATCATAGTGAATTAGATATACATTAAAGACTTCACAATGATGATAGTTAAGATCTTAGTCAAGGGGCAATAATTAATAACAAAAATATGTTTTAATAAATTACCGAAGATGAAGAACTCGTAGATCGTGTTAAAATGAATAAAAGCAGACAGCCACCCTAAGTTTACCAGAATCTTAAAAA
>ARYC01006799.1:0-14742 GCA_000711775.1 Oxytricha trifallax
CCCCCATTAAAATATCCCATTTCTTATGAAAAACTTACTCTAATATTATATGTTAAGGACTTATTATTTATTTATACTTCTTAATGAGTTAGTATAAATAAGTTTTGACATTAATTTATACATGGTTATATTATGTGATTTCAATACAAATTTGTTTTAAGGTTTTTTTAATATAAAAACTTTTAGTATTTAAAAATCTCTTTATTTATTGTAATAAATTCATACGATTAATTTATATTAAATTTATTTGAAATCTTAATTAAATAATGCCTAAATTTTAGACATTTGAAGATTTATGTATTTATTAAGAAATTATCTAATACTATTATAATATATAAGGTGCAAATGTTATTTTGATTTTAATTATTTATTAAAATTAACATTAAAATTAATCATTTCAAAAATAAAAACAAATTTTTAAGATTTCAATATAACATATTAAGAGTTAATCACAATTTATAAAATAACTACCCTTATTTTTATACCCCTTTTTTTTATTTATATATAATTAATGGGAGCTAAAAAAAAGAATATTAACAAGAAAAGGAAACTTGATGAAACATCAATAGAAAAACTCTAACAATCAGGTAATAAAAGGAGATTATTAAATAACAGCTAGAGAAAGAAAAAGAAATAAAAAAAAATGTAAATGAAGAGGAGTAAAGTTGTAATTCTCAACAATCATATGAATTCGAATAATATGATATTATCAAAAAGAGCAACTCAGAATTGTTACAATTACAAAACGAAAATAAAACAAAAATTAGGATATATAATTAGTAAATAGAAATATTTAATAAATTGAAAAATGTTAGATAGATACAAGACTTAACCTAAATCCTAAAGTTACAATTAAAGATGTTTTAGATGATACTGAAAGCTCCGAGTATACTATAAGTGATAGTTTATCATAATATAGCGATATCTTAGAAAAAATAGCGCAAATAGAAAAAAACGGATTTAGTAATACTACGAACCAATAAAGTGAATTCGAATCATTGAGAATTAAACAAGTTTAAGGTGATGGTAATTGTTTATTTAGGGCCATTTTAGCATCTTTAAAATAACCAGAATAATAACACTCAGCATTAAGACATTTTTGTATGAGCTATATTGAAAATAATAGGGACTTGTACGAAGATGCCGTATGCAAACATTCATTCAGAAACTTTTAATAGTATATAAATAATATGAAATAAGATGGTTAATGGGGTGGATTTATTGAGCTAAGAGCATTAAGTCATATATACGAATCATAGATACAGATTTTTAATGCCAAAAGAAACGAAACAATAACGTTTCCAATATAAATAATTAATGAGACTATTTATTCAGATAAAATTAGAATAAATTACAGGGATTATCATTTTAATGCTATTATTGAAATGAAAGATAATAATTAGTAATAAATAATATAATAACAAGTTTCAATTAAGAACTAACAAGAAGATCATAATAATAATGATGAATGGATTAAGAAATTGATAATTTAATTTCAATAGCTTGACATTAGCAATTCTAAATAAATAACTGATTTAAAGATAGATTAAAAAAAGGACTTAGATTCAAAACTTCTTATCGATGAATTTTCGCATGATATTAGTAAATATCATCGTGCCGAAAATAAAATATACCCTCCTCTTTAGTTAAAATATAAAAACTATAAATAATACTTTATTAAAGTGAATTATTCATTATTTTATTGCACATAATATATTTTAAAAAATATATTTATCGTACATTTAATTAATTTTAGTATATAAAAATCAAACATTTATAAAAAATTGGTACCTAAAAATGAATAATAATTTCTCTATAGATGATAGATTGTTATTCAAGTAATTGGTATCATATTGTATGGTAGTTTCATGGTACTATATAAACCAAAGAGAAATATAAAATCCAGTTTAAAGTCTTTAAATATTAAAGCGTAAATTACTATTGAATTTTTAAATTATTATTTAATATAGTTGTATTAAAATATTGAAATTAATATTTTATTTTGTGTAATTTTTATCAATTTTTCTCATTCATAAAAGTGCAAATAGATACTAAAACCTGATAGATTACTAAGTAAATAAAATAAATCCTGAAAGAGGCAATAAAAACAGAAATACCTATAAAGCCCTTAAAGTACAATTGCATAAAACAGCAAAATTATATCAATCGCATTATTCAATATAGAAATTAAGTGAAGTTAGTGAGTCATTGTACGTTATTAAAGATTTGCAAAACAAAAAAGATGAAAAGTTTTATGTTCTTCCCTACATACATGAAATTTCGGATATAATAAGTAAGGGTCATAGATAATAAACTACCACAGGATTGCATTACAATGTATGTCAAACTCAAGATTTGCTAAAATTAATAAAATTGGTTACATATTATTTAATATTTTTACTTGGTTCTATTTAAAAACAAATTTTTTAAGTTATAAGGGTATAAAATATTAAAGATATACTAATAAAGTTAATTAAAGGAATTATAAATAATTTAACAAAATAATATCGTTGTAGATAGAAAATCTATAGTAGTTACTAAACATTTTTACAAACTTTACAAAATTATTTCAAATTATTTCCACCTAACATGTATAATGAAATAAAAATTAATGACTAAAATTTATAACACAACATCCAAAAATTATTGTATTATGTAAATTATCAAATTTTAACTAATTTTATAAAAAACACATTAAACATAAATTACTATGGAATGGAAAGTGATATAACAAAATATGTTAAAAACTGTCAAGGATGTATATAAATAGGTAGCCTAGGCAAGATAAAAAATAAAGAATTTTAACTATAGATACGACAAAGCCATTGGAAAGAGTTTAAATCGATCTAACAAATATTAAGCATTTGAATGATGAATACCCTTTTTTAATTTGTTTTGTAGACCACTTTTCAAAGTTTGCCTATGCTACACCAATAAAAGATAAGAGTGCATAAACTGTAATCAAATAAATTAAGAAATTTATAATATAATTTGGGGTACCTAGAATTATACAAACAGACAATGGTTTAGAATTCAAGAATTAACTAATGAATGATCTTATCCAAAATTAGTAAAATCTTGAGCATTTAACATCTAGACCTTACAATCCTAAGGCTTAAGGGTGCGTGGAAGCATTTAACAAAGGTATTAAAAGAGGTTTATTGCAAATCTATCATTAATAACTTGTAATTAAATTACTTCCCATCATAAATCCTTCATTATACTTCCATTTTTCAATTAATATATAAAAACTTTTTTAATATAATTATAAAATTTTATCAAGATTATATTGAATTTTTTTATAATTTTGGTACATAATGACCAAAAGAATATAACTAGTTCATATTATATGGTACTATTTTAAAATTTAAAGAAAACGTATTTAATTATAAAGAAACAAGTTAGTAAAAAAAGTTATACAAATTAATAATTGAATTGACACTATATAAATTATACATAAACCCCAAAGAGATTAATCTTTATTAAAAATATTTTTAATTTGAAGGCATGTAAACAGAATAGAGACGATTGTCCAATAACATGATTAATTTTAGATAAAAGACGCTGTTAGAGATTATTTAAGTAAGTATAACAATCAAATACATTCTACTACAAAATACAAACCTGTTGTGGTATTTCATGCTTAAGACCAATAACTCTTATAATAATGTAAAGAAAATAGATAAAAAATTATAAACAAGCGTATTCAAGTATCACATTTATTCAAGGAGGGAGAAATTTGTGTACTGATTGATAAAATCAAAGTTATTAATAAAAATGAAATTAAATTATTAACTGGAATGTTAGGAAGAAATAAAGTTTATAGAATCATTTGCACAATATAATTAATACACAAAGGGGCTATTTATATTAAAATAGCAGAATAAATAGATTTGCCCTTAAATTTAAAATGCAATTAATACTATAGGACTGATCCAAAAAATTTGAGACATTATCACAAATAAGATTAATGAAAACAAATTAAGCAATTTAATATTCAAATTTTATTTTATTAATTCATAAAGTATTTTTTTCAATATGCTAACTATCATAGTATTTTTTTAGATTTTAATATAAATATAAATATAGAATTTTTAAAACCCATACCCCAAATTATAATTTTAAACCCCTTACCCCAAATTATAAAATTATATTATATGTTTTTTAAATTAAAATAAAATTTGTATGACTATAATATAACAGATAGATAATATTTTTACAAAAAATTACTTTGATAAAAAATTATATCTTTTGTTTATTTGTATATAAATATATACAAAAATATTTATATACAGGTAAAATTCATATTGAAAATACTAATATTTATTTTATTCAACTTTTTATATCAATTGATTAAGGTAAGATAATTGATTCTCCGACCAATATTTATAACTATCTTTATAATAAAAGTAAATTTAAATTGTAATATATATATATATATATAATAATTTTTATATATAAAATAATTGTTTTAATTACTCATTAAGAAGTATAAATAAATAATAAGTCCTTAACATATAATATTAGAGTAAGTTTTTCATAAGAAATGGGATATTTTTAATGGGGGTGGGTAGGGGGTGGTAGGGTATGGTATGGGGTAAGGGGTGGGGTAGGGGTGGGGTAGGGTATTCGGTAAGAAGAAAACCCAATAAGACCCGCATTACTACAACGGGTTACGACCTACTGGTAAGTTGGGAGCTATATATCGACCAATTCCGGTACCCCGGAGTTCGAAACCGTGATGGCACTCTGCTTTTACGAGATAAGTCCCGGATCTGAGAACCTCCTCAGAAATCGTCAGGCAAGTTATGGGACCACGCTAATAAAAACGTCGACCATTGATCATAAATGTCGCATTAAAACTGAATGATACACCTGTCCTTGCAACCTGGAGTTGAGTGCATCAAGGATAGGATAGGAGTTAAGAGACAAACCGCTTGGATATCAGATTGGACTCTATTTGCTGAGTAAAAAGTAAGGAACAACCAACTATACATAAAAATCTCAGCAGAGTATCATTTCGGGGTTTCCCCCCTTGGCAAGCCATACAATAAGTCTTTGCTAAGAAGGGGGGTTTTACCTGAACTATAAGCACTCATTGAAAAAGTTAGTCACGAGAGTGAAACAGGAAGACAGGCGAAGTAGCGAAATACCACATGACACCTCCCAAAGGCAATCGGTGAACGAGCACGGTGCGGAAGAAAGTCTGTCCAGTATATGGGTTTTCTACATCTGGCCCTTGGATGGATTGAATTTATTGCCCAAAAATCAAAGCTTGAAGCTTTCTTGTGAAGCTTTCTTGTCTATCTATCTGGCTGGCTTAAGCCTCAGTATTAAATTCCATACAGCATTAACTAATAATAATAACCCTATAAATAAAAGCACTTATAAACCTCACTAAGGAGTTTTGAAGTTTTGATTCTGAATATTCAAAATTCGGCGAGGAAAAGAACTTTTTTTGTTGTTGAGCTAGAGCAATGGCTAAACCAGAGTTGCGGCACTCAGACAAAAAGGTTTGGCAAAAAAATATTTATTTTCCTAATCTTATGATGTTTTCTTTTTATCAGAATGCTAAGTTATTTAGTTAATTATGCTGATCAATTTAGCCGTTATTTTATTATTATATAATTTATTATTTTAAGCCATTTATGCTTCTTCAGACACATCTAAATATCGCAAGCGAAATAATTAAAAATATAAGTGAATCTGTCTAAATTAGTGATATAGCCCTGTGACCACCTTGATAAGGCTGCGCACATTTTGAGTCATGGCCCTTAGAAGTTTGTTAGAATGTGGGACGAGATTACAAGTGACAAGTCATCCAGCAGCACCCTGTGAGAGGTACATAGATCCTAACTTCCTGTGTCGCTCCCCCAGCTGAAGAAATTAAACAGATAATGATTATTTGAATATGAAAAATTATTGTCGCCTTAAGTACTAAGTACAACTATCTAATATATATACGCTCAACAATAAAAATAATAATAACAGGAATAACAATAGTTTTAATAATTATATATTTAATTCTAGAGATCTTCATTTCTAGTTTACATTTTCACCTTTTACCTTAAGTTATTCATCATCATCATCATCATAAAAGTTAAACTTTAATTATAAATGAAAACTAAAAAATATAAGTATTAGTATTTACAAAGACAAAAATGATATCAAAGCCAAGCATTGCCATTAATAAATTAACCTTTATATAAAATAATAAGTTGTAATGGATTAAGATGATTGTTAAATAGTAATTCAAAAATTATCAATATTTCAGTATTATATATGTTAAATAATATTCAATTGTTAATTTTAATCTTTATTATTATTATTTAATGCTGTACATAATCTAAATCATTATATCTATCTTTTTTATTATAATAATTCTTCTAGGCACAAAATTTATATTAAATTTTATTAATATAATGTGCTTAAACCTTATTTTATTATAGTCAAATAAGCTATTTATGGAGCGAGGTTTGCCTAAATATCATCTTAAGTTAAGTCTATCTTACAGAAGTTCATGAGTTTTTCCTCTTTATAAGATTTATTATAATTGCTGGATTAAAAATAAACAACAACTATCACAATATAGGAAAGTTTAGTTCGAGACAAAACTATACAATGCATTAAGGTGAACCAATTATGAAAATTAGCATCGTAAATACCACTTTAATGTACTATTACTCCTCTAGACCCAAATTATATTGTCTCTCTTTGTGGCAAGAGCTATTGTGTAATTAAACCATTAATTTATTAAATAGGTTGTTTTTGTGATTCTGCTTTGGTCCTCATTGATTCTTGAGATAAAGGAGTATTTCGAGTTGTAACTACTATTGATTATTACCGTTAATTAGAACTTAATTACTAGAAAACGTTGTAACAATAATAAGTTTGTACTCGCTATAGGCCAAGCATTTCTCAACTTCAAAACAAATGGTATTGCCGCTGTTCAGCTTAATATCAACAAGTTATTCTGAAGATTAAAGGTGGCAGAATAGTAACGAAATGCATTGTGAGAGTTACGAGGAAATCTAGAATCAGTCATGGTATACTTCAGGAATCCTTAGCCTGCCTAATAAATGACGGTAACATTTAGTCTTAATTCTGAACATTTTTAACAGGAAATCACCAAGGCAAAATTATTGAATCGAGAATGAATTAGAACTACAAGTAAAGTAAATCTGAATAGGCTCTAGTGTAAAACATCAGTTTGCAAGTATAACCTAAAACATAGCACAAGATACAACGAGATGACATGTGAAAGGAGCCTGAGTTAATGGCATAAAAAGTCATTTATGAAACAAAGATTGTCATTGTCACCTAACTCCACTCATGGGGAACTATACTAAGCCAAACATAAAATTTACCCTAATTTTCTGCCTTGAAATAGAGTGGTGTCATTGCTGCACCCTATTTCACATTTCCACTTAATACTTCGATTAAACAGTGAAATTTATCAATAACAAGAAAAACAATTAAGTCACTATATTATCAAGCTGTGAATCACGACGATTGTTTATAGAGGAGCATTATATTCATAATTTTAGAATTTCTTAGAAAATAATGTAAAAACTATATTCATATATATTAATGCCGCAAAAGTACTCAAGAATCCTGAATTCTTTTGAGTTAATATTCTCTGCTAATCCAAGTGATATTCACGTTCCCATGAATAAATCAGAATTGTGTTGATTTAATTATAAAAATCATTTCAGCAAGAAAATGTGCAGACCTATGATTTTAAAGAGCTTATCGTAAAAGAAACTCATTCAAGAAAATTAATGTCGAGTGGGTAACTTCTAGGAAGTATTAGAGTAGACTTTATTAAAGAGAAATTAAACGATTGAGCAGAAGAGCAACAACAGCGTGTTGATTAAGTATTTGTAAATATTAAACACGTTTGTATATTGTGATACAAAATATACTGTATATTGATGAGAAACAATCGAAGCATAAATAATGTAAAAGTGATTTGAAAATATAGCCTTAAACTTATTAAGTTGTATTTTATTTTTTCTATCTCTCATATTTTTACATTTTTATATATATATAATTTTTTGTCATTTTTCCATTCTTCTTTTGTTGTTCCCTTTTAGTACTCTTATCTTTCTTGTCTTCTATCTGTCGATTCCAAGGATCTTTACAAGCCTAATGCTACACTAAAATTATCTTTAGATATGATTTTCGTTACTTAAATATTTTATAGAGTGACTGACACCTCCTGTTCAGACATTTTCACATATATTTATATATATAAATATATGTTATTATTAAATCAATTATTAATTTATTAGATTTTTCTTAAAATATATCATGAACGGACACGGAAGCAAAACCTTAATTAATTAATGCTTGAGCCAGAGAGAGAAAGAAAACTATCTACTGCTGCTTACTTGTGGATCATGTTTGGGGATTGAAGAACGCAGCTTCACTACTTCAAGATATAGTTTAATGATGATGAAGACAGTGTATATGGAGGAGTCATCTATTGCTATAAATATCTTTAATTTGAACTAGAGGGTTAATTACATAAGATTATGCTTTTAATTGAGGAATAGATTTACAGCTTCGATTACAAGATGTTACAGGGCAGCCCTTTCATTTCTTCCATTTATGTCTCGTACCTCAATCGTATTATCACTAAATCGTGAGACGCTGAGAAATCTAACAACGTATTGTCAAAGTGAAGAAGGATAATGACCTAAGATGGACTCATAAAGAATCAAGAACATGCTACTAGCAAATTATTAAAATGATAAATAAACTATGAATAATGTCTGATAAATGTTATTATAATCAAATTGATTCATTTTAATTCAAAATATTCTTTTTTATATTTCATAATAAATTCTCTATAGCCATGAAATGTTAAATAGAGGTTTTATATTCGATAGATTAATATAATCTTTTCTCTCTATTAAGTAATTATTGTAAATATTCCATTTTAAATCATTATAAATTGAATTGATTTAGGAAATTAAAAATATTGATATTCATACTTTTGACTTCATATTCTATGCTAATTAATTTACAAGAACTTTATTTTCATTGTTTATAAAATATGAAAAAATATCCACTGAAGTGATAATTTTTTGTTTTAATCATAACAGTCACGTTACTGATAACAACCTCTACTCAATTTGATAGATCATGAATAAGAATAATGTCTAGATTTAGCTTCAAATATTAAATATATAACCATAAAGACACTCTTAAACCACTATCACAAATAATCACATTTATTAAGTAGTAGCTGATAATATTTGCAATATTATATAGAAATGTTCATTTCTCATCTACTTATAACAATCCTATCCTCAACAAATCAATGATATTTTAATAAATTAATAGTCTAAAATATGTAGTATTTAGTAACTTTTTTAATTTAAATTTTATTGTAGTTTTATATCTTTATTCTGAGAAAAAGTAAATTATTTATAAGATTTTAAATATTTTAAACATAAGACCAGCAATCATTAAATATATCTTGAATATGTTGTACTTTAATTTACAAATATTATTATTAGCAATAAGATTTTTATTTTTACTCTTATACTACTGCTATCAAATCAATTTTTATTCATTTTCAAAGTAAATGTTTTATTTAATTATATTATATAGATCAGTGACCATGCAATGAAGTGTGGTTATCTCGCAAAATAGCTGAAAGCATGGCCCAAATTTCAAACCCGCCAATAGTTTTCACCGGAGAAGGATCTTTAGCTGTTAGTTTGATAACCACATATATGAATACTTGGTCTCTGATCAGACTCTTCAGTCTGTAGTTACCTATAAACAGTAGAATGAGTAAGTACTTACTTCAATACTAATTCTGTTTAATTCATAGAAACAATTTCCATAAATAGCTTATTGCACTAGAGTAAAGGATGAAAATATGATCATCATCACACTTTTGAAGATAACATCAATAAATGGACTGATTTTGAAATATCAATAAAAATAATGCTAGTATATTGACTTTAAATTAGGAGAGTGGTTTTATGAATTCTTTATCATTAATTTTAATGAATCATTAAAGCCTTATAAGATAAAGATTTATTAGAATTAAAATTTATAAGTCAATGGTTGTTCTAGCTTTTTCGTTTAACTTTATTTAAATATTTTCTACTAGTACTTTTAATTAAAAGTAGTTTATTATAATTCTTAAAACTAAATGATTGCCAGAGGGAATACTTAGAAATGGGCAACAAATAATTTAAATAAATAGTTCTAATAAAAATAAATTACTGACTATACTAATTGATTGACACAATTACTTGATTATTTACTTTACTCAATTCGCTATCTAATAATTTTAAGCAATATTGGATATTTATTTAATAATAAGAAGGAGTGTAATTAAATTAAATTAAAAATGTTATAATAATAAGCATAAATAGTGCAAAAACTAATGGAGTTTTACTACTAGTGACACTGCTCTCCTAGATCATTTTAATCCGATTCTTTCTGGAGTTTCGCATCCTCAACTGTGGAAGGAGTTTGAGGAAACTTCTGGTTGAATTCAGCATATATCTAATCATAGGAATTAGAATAAGCATGGCATTAATACATATAAATGTTATCAACCTTTTTCTTTGTTAGCGTATAACAAACAAAAATATGTAATATGTTAATATGATAATATGATAATAGTTTTCTTGATGCTCTTACACAATTAATTGCCTTTAGTATAAGAAATCTTTATAATTGTGATAATTAATAATTCTTTTCTTAATTTCTATTGTGATTCACTAAAATACTTATCTTTATAATTTCATATAAACAATTATATAATTGATTCACCAGCATATATAAGAACTACAGTATTTAGTTTTAATTCTATGTAAAATACAATAAGCACATAAAAATATAAATGTGTAATTATGATTATTTAGAATTATTGACTCATAATGAACTCTTTTTAACTTTATGTTATTTACTTCTATAAGATTTGAATATTATAACCATATGGTATTGCAAGAGATAGTAGAAAATTTATAAGTTTATAAATCCTCAAGATTAAAATATTTAGCTATTTTTCCAGTCATTAAAATAAGAAATAAAAATTATATTTATTATTGTGAGTCTAAGAGTGGTTTCAATGATATAAGTTTTTACAGTTATTTATAAGTTTAATCACTCTCTAGTTCTAAGCCTTTCCTAATGTTTATTTCATTAACTATTGTTTAAACAAATAAATACTCAAACAATATTTTTTCTAAATTGTTCCATTACAGATATCTTTTTTATCTTGTTTATTATTAAGCTGTTTACAATAAATCAATATTTTTCCTTATATTTATTGATATAATCTTCTTTATTTTAAGCAAATTCTTTATCAATCATGACTAAAATTATGATTATATTAGCGATTTAAAAATAAATTAATTTAAAACACAATATTTATGCTACATTTCTTTTAAATTTAACAATAAATTGCATAGTAATGCATATGACTTTTTAATAAAATAAAGAAGATCGAGTCCTTCGCATATTTATTTATTTTTAAGAAAATAGTGAAAATAAATTAATTAATATAAGAGAGTTAATTTAAAACTACATCAGTTAAAAACTTTATAATTACTATTTTATAAATATTGCTTAATAAATTTAGTATCTTCCTTATTTTTAATATATAAGTCCTCTGTTCTTCTTCTACTATCCCGCTCCCGTTTATAAATGTTCTCTTATAATTATTAAATTTTAATAATATTTTGGTAGAGACTATCTCTCTTTTTCATCATTTTACATGCTTATTTCTTTGAAGTATTTTTTAGTGGAGCATAAAGTGCAGAATATTATTTATACAAGAATTTATTTTCTCTAGCAAGTTTTCAATAATGTGTTCTTTATTAAAATAGCGAATTATTTGATTTAGAAGAATATTTAGAGTTTCTTTGAGCTTAATAAACTTACTAATGATTTAACCCACGGCTGTGTGAGCACAAGATTGATAGATTTTCAATCAAATTACTTGTTAATTTATCCTTCTGAATAAAAAAATAACAAAATTACTAATTTAAAAGATGTTTTACAATAAAATCTTAAATAATTAAATTAAATGAGCTAAATGGGGTCTCTTGGGATCCCCAACAGAGTTTAGTAAAGGGACAATGCCCTGTTTTGTTAGTTGTATTTTTTAATCATCTCAGAGTCAAGGAGATAGTCTATCACTTCTGTCCATTCAGACTCTTTTATATTATAGAGTTCGTGGCAGGGTCCCACAGTTTTTAATGAGTGTGGGTTTCCAGCCATTTGTTGGTGTCTAAGTGATCTTTTCTAGTCCAGTGGTCAATAATTCAAGTTTTGATGAAAAATTAGAAATTCATGAGATAGCCAATCCAAAATAGTACTTGCAGTTCAAGCTTAATGATTGAGAGAGATTTTACATCCTCTTTGGACAACTTTATATTGGTATACTCTATCACTAGAGTTTTTTTAAATCTTGGTCATTGGTATGTATTTAACTTTATACCAT
Organism: Oxytricha trifallax; assembly: GCA_000711775.1. Classification (NCBI taxonomy): domain Eukaryota; phylum Ciliophora; class Spirotrichea; order Sporadotrichida; family Oxytrichidae; genus Oxytricha; species Oxytricha trifallax. The sequence continues at coordinate 12,479 of ARYC01006799.1, forward strand.
TATATGAGGATCTTGCTTGCTGTGATACTTTATAGATTTTTCTCATCAAAGAGATTATTATATTTTGTAAAGATAGTAATAGATTATTGTAGTATCTAAAAGCACTTCTGTAGATAGTTATGATCCGATTTAGCGGCAGCTAAAAGAGGCCTGATTATAAACTGCAATTTGAGGTATTCAATCTTTTCTTGGTCTATGGGAAGACCTTATTCGATCTTTCTTTAGTGTTTTACTATCCTCTCTAGAGATTAGAAGCTCTTGCATGTTTTTCAAGAGAAATAGACCATGATATTAATTGATTGGTGATTTCTTCGTCCTTCTTACTTAGACGGTTTTGAAGTCCTGAATACTTTCTTTGAATAAGATCTTAAAAATTAGCGTATTCTGCTCTTCTTTGAACAGGTGTAGACTTCTTAAGATTTTAAACAGTCAATTCTTCAAAGTGAAGGTATTCTTCAAGTGTCTAATAACCAAAGTATTGTTCTTCCTTCGTACTACCTAGTAGTCTTAGGTATTCAACGCTTGTTATAATTGCCGACCAATATTCAAATCTGATAAGATCTCGTATGTTTTTCTGGTATGACTATTTTTGTTTCTGATGAAAACTTATTTCAGGATATTTATATCATAAACGTCATGACTTAAGGAGTCTTTAATTTCTTCCAATTAAATAGATAGTTCCTATTTGATACTGAGTTTTTCAAATTGGTGAGGAAGAGAGGGGTTGAATATAGGGACTCAACCAGTTTCTTTGTGAGAGAAGATTTCCCAACTTAGAACATGGTTTGTGTAAATTTATACCATGCTTAGAAACCTTAGTATCTTGTTGCCTAACATCCATTTAGGAGTGGACTTAAGGAGAATATTACTTAGGTGTTTAGGTTGTTAAAATATGTTTGAATGTGTGATCTAAAGGCATGTTCTGATAGTAGAGTTAAGAATAAGTTAACAGTAAATCATGAACTTTGGTGTTTACGAAAGCTAGCCCATGGTTTTTCACAAAGTCAAAAGAGGACACTCGGGCCTGCTTAGGAAAGAGTTGTGGATTCGATAAAATTAGGAATTTGAAGATGCCAATAGCAGTGGTCTTCCAGTCTGGTTTAGGATGGTTCACTTTTAGCATTCCTAACTTGTTTGTTTTCTCTTAAAATAATAATAAAACCAAACTTTTACAGGATAAGATAGCCGACTTTTTCATACATAAAACCAACTTTAATTATATAACAATTGATATCATGCATGGTTTAAGGCCAGTTATGAATATTGTTATTGAAAAAGAGTATTAATATTCTAGATAAAAATAAAAGTATGAATATATAACTATATGTTTAGTCATACAATTAGATAAAAATTATTCAACTTTTCCAATATCCAATATTACTTGAAATAAAAAGATTGATATTAAATAATAGAATTTGATAGTAACTTTCTAGATGTCAAAATTAACATCTTGCAGATATATATAAAAAAAATGATAAGAATAGTCATTAAATTTCTATTTTTAATCTTAAATTATCATTTGCAAAGTATACAAATTAAGAATGGACAAAATGCATTAAATAATGTTCTGAATTATTAATTAAAATTTCCATATTGCTATAATTACGAAATTTCACTATTTTCGATAAAGACTTGAATCCTATTGAAATGTGCACATACTTAGAGTATTCATATCTTTTGAAAATTGCGTTGGATTCACCACACAAATTACAGTCATATTAATGGAATTGTTACAATTAGAAAATATTATTTTAAAATTAAATTTGATCGACATCTTCATTTTTTCTTTTCAATTTTGATTTGACTTTTTCACAGCCATATTTTGACATTGTTTATTAAATGATGTTATTATTTGAAATCAAATATTTTTATATTGCACCTTCACTTTGTGCTCATAAATTACAGTCACTTTAATGGAGTCGCTGTAATTAGAATGAGTTCAATAGTTTAAAAATTTACTCGGAATATAATTTTTTCTTTTCATTTTTGATTTGACTATTTCACAGCATTTATACTTTTTTAGAGTATGTTAATATCATATTTGAAATTAATTTAATAATTTAATTAGGTTAAAATTGCTAAAGTTGATTTTAATTGTCAATAAAATGATATAAATTAATGATTTACAAGAGTAGACGAAAGTAATCATTACTCATTACTAACTAAGGAAAACAACTTATTATATAAATGATAACATATTGGGGTTTTATATCTATATTATAATCAATAGTAAACAGAAAATCACCAAAAGTATTTTATTTAGA
>ARYC01006801.1:0-17346 GCA_000711775.1 Oxytricha trifallax
GAAATGCGATGATTTATACTCTCCATAATTTATCTAAACTCAATTTATAGTAAATGCTTTTTATTTGAACAAGAAATTTTGTAGTAAAATATAGTTTCTAGTTGTTCTCTTTCAATTTATTTATTATTTTCTAATTCTTATTAAAGATTGACTTGAATATTTTAAATAATTTTAAAAAATAATACTTAATTATAATTAAATCATTACACTTTTTATTCTATAAAATTTGTATTCACAAAAATAATATTGTTAAAATAGAATTGAATTGGGGAAATGAGATAAATTAATCTAAAATCAAAAATTAAATATAATAAACTGCCACTTATAGAACAAATTTGGTTATAAGTACTTACCGTTATGTTTGAATTATTTACTGTATCTTTCCTTTTCTGTTCGGGTGATACTCTATTTCTTTAATGTCACTCTATTCTTTTGACTGTGATTTTTAGGATTTCACTGGATTTACAGATAAGTTTATATTATAATTATTATTTAATTTAATATTAAAAATAAATAAAATTAATTAGCATATTTGACTCATTTGACTGGGACTTTTTGGAGACTTATGATTAGAAATTTAATAAATTTAACTTAAAAGACTTTATCAAATTCAATTAAATTATGAATTATTACAGCATGTGAATGAATGTCTTTCTCATTATCAATCTAATTTTCTGTCTTCATCTTCCTTTTCTATCATTGCGCTCACATCTCTGCTTATGTTTTTTATTTTGCAAATGACTTGCAACCAATTTGTCTTCCTCTAAACGTATCATAAAGTACTTTGCTAAGTCAATGGTGTCAAATGGCAGCTTATTACTCTCACTTATCTTCACATTGCTTAAATGAATAAGATGACAACGGGTCTTAAACGCTTCCTTGTCAATCTTTTTAAGTTTCTTTAGTCGTGATTACAACTGAGTTGTCAATATACTATAATGTCACTTCTCCATATTTAACCTCTATAGAATACCCACATCCCTCCAATAATCTCTTCATTTTCGCTATCCTATCGCTGCTAAAGAAATGCTTATCATTCATCTCATCCATGAGAACGATCAGTGGCTGGAACTTTACAGGAATCACTTATAATTGGAAATTAGACTGACCCTCCTAGAACACGTCGCATAAATAGATTTACTGGAGCATCTTCACAATGCTAGTCTTGCCAGTTTGTGCCTTTCCATAGAGCCACACACAACATTTCTTGGGGTTTTACTTTTGTACGATAACTTCAAACAGTGCCACCAAAGCTTCACCATATCCCCATTCTCTTAATCTTTCGATTTATATTGGCTCAATTTATTAAGTTGTTAAATATCTTTTAGGAGAAACGTCTGAAGTGATTCTATAACTGGCATGATCTTCCTTTCTCTCAGCCCTGATCCTAAAACAAGTTTCATCACACCCCTTAATCTGTTTTCAATCTCTTGAATTTAGACCAAATCGCATGCATTCTACCGGTATATTTTTAAATAATCATATTTCTTTTTGAAATAAGCTGAAATTAAATTATAAATTAATCAAATATATTAAAGCATAAAAAAATGTCTCATCAGAGTGCCCTGAGCCATTCAACATTAATGTAAGTTACAAAGATTTTTTACAGGTGTTGCACCTGGTCAGACTGAGGGCGTCAACGATGACCAAGTTCAAGAAGTCACAGAGAGAAAGGCACAGGAAGTCAATATTGGTGATGAAGACGATGAAGATGAGGAAGACGAAGAAGATAAAACGTTTTTTATAGATTTGCTTTTACTATTGTACCTGTAACTATTGCTATTATTATTAATTAATTTTGTAATTCACTTTATTTTCTATAAAAAATAACATGAATCTTCGAGATTGTGAATCTGGCCACTCTTAAGCACATATGTGAACTCCACTAGCATATACTTTTTAGTTTTTGAAGGAGATAGAGAAGATTGAGCTCTTGAGCTTGCCGCGCTTGAATTTTATTAATGTATGTTGAAAATGTCTTCATCTCCAGCTAATAAAATAATGTTTGGATGCAGAGCAAGGAGTTCCTAAAGATTTTCAAGATCTTTCGATGCTATTTTTATGTAAAGCTTGATTAATGCTTAGTCACCTGAACATTTCTCGTCTTTAAAGTGATTCTTGTGAATTCCCTTAGACCTTGGAAAGCTTGTGATTTCAATGAATAGCTTGGTAATATCATGATCAAGGTAGACATTGACTTGCTGGATTCTATTGTATGTAATTATAATACTTTGAACAATTGTGTTGGAGTTCTTTGGTCCATAGGGATATTGGCATTCGTAAAAAAAGAGTTATTCTATAATTGATCGTACTCATTAAAGTTTAAATGATATACAGTAATAGTGAGAGGTTCTTGACGTATTTTCTCTTCCATTAAATATATATTTAAATTAATAAATAAATGCCACATTTATTAAATTTCTAATCATAAGTCTCCAAAAAGTCCCAGTCAAATGAGTCAAATATGCTAATTAATTTTATTTATTTTTAATATTAAATTAAATAATAATTATAATATAAACTAATCTGTAAATCCAGTAAAATCCTAAAAAATCACAGTCAAATCAATAAATTCATCAAATCCTTATATTTATAATACGGTCAAAAGAATAGAGTATCACCGGAACAGAAAAGGACAGATACAGTAAATAATTCAAAACATAACGGTAAGTACTTAAGACCAAATTTGTTCTATAAGCATCTCTGGCTAGTGGCAGTTAATTATATTTAATTATTGATTTTAGATTAATTTATCTCATTTCCCCAATTCAATTCTATTTTAACAATAGTGAAAAAGGAGAAATTTAAAAATATATAATACATCACATTATTTATATTACCACCATCTAAGTAATATAATTCTGAATTAATGCCAATTATTTACTTATTCATAGCGTTTGATTTTATTTAATGCATTAAGCATAAAAAAGATAAGACTTCTTAAAAAAAGTTGTAGAAATTTTAATTTATTTTATCATTAAAATATTTTATATGACTTGAATACATATAAAAGTTATAACTTTATTGCCCAAAAATATATGTCCTTATATTTTTACGAAAAGTTTATTCAATAAAGCTTCGTAAAATTTTGAAATATCAAAAACATATATTACCTTTCATAAAATTGATTTATTTGCAGAATAAACTTTATTAATAATAATCTACTTATACTTTTAACTTCTTTTATCTATCTTAACGGACTCCTTAAATTTATCCTTAATTTAGCATTAACATATTTTTGGAAAAACATCTTATATAAAATTTGACATTTGCTTTTATTAAACATAAATAAATCTCTTGGAGGTTTCTCAAATTCATGGGTCATATGTATATCCGAATTTATCCACATTTATTTCACCTTCAGCAACTCCATAAATTCCATATATTTTTTAATAAAAAACCAATTTAAAATATATACTGAACATTGAAGAAACCCTTCAAGCCCCACTCAGTTCCCCAAGAATTTTCAATAATGTAATAATTCGTATCTCTGAACCAGTCGTATCCATAACCAATTAGTTTACTAACATGATATCCGACTAGATCACTAGTAGAATTCTAGTAATAAATAAATCTTAAATTTGTTTATACTTGTAGATTCCTCTTCTGTCGTTATAGAAATCTTCATACACATCGAATGAAACAAATATTGAACCCTTATCTACAAGCATTGCTATGATATAAAATAAAACTAAATAATATCATTAGGTCCTTAAGCAACTTAGAAAGAGCCTTTCTTGCATAAGTACTTTATGTTACTATCTTAAGCTTTGACACATTTAATAAATCTTTATATTAATTCCCATGTAAATATAAAAATTTAATTTAGCCCTACAGGCTTCAATTTTTGCGTAAGGGCCTTCTTGATCAAAGTAGGTAAGCAATAATCTGACATTATTCCAGTCTTTTCAACGAATTAGAATGTCACATCAATTACACCTATTTTGCAACCATATATTTTTGGGTTTACGCACAAAAACTTAATTATTATTAATTCTAATTGCATGAATCTATCTCCAGTTTATCAAGTTCTGGTATGAGAGTACCATAATTAAATCACATTAAAAGGTGCCACGTCAGTTGTTGAGTTACTCACTATACAAAATCAATCATTCACCACTTAAAAAATAGCAAAAACACAATATACTGAACACTTGACTTAATACAAACCACCATGAATACAGTTTGTATAGATTTTGTTTTAAGAAATATAAATATTAGTAGCATGTAAACTGTAATAAATAATGAGGATATTAAATATTAAATATTGCGTGAATCATCAGTCTTTGGGACTGTCACACCATCTGCTTTTGGTTTATAGAAAGAGGAGTCAGCTAGGAATAGTGAATGAGCTCACTTACTAATCATATTTAAATATTATAATTAAGCCATTTCCCACAATCTAGGAGGAGAAAATTCAAAAATAACTATTTTACTCATAATACCTTTCTTTAAATAGTTTATACTAATATTTAAAAGTGATTGGAAGTCTTCTTTGGCGTAATCTCTAAATTGGTTTTCATCTGGAGACATTAACAAATTATCTAAAATTCAATAAAAGGATTAAGAAGAGTTTTTATTGAAACAATTTTCTTAATTTATTGCATCCCAACCTTGCTGTTTTAAACCAATTTCATCCACAATTTCTTTTCCAACTGTTGCTCCAGAACTTGCGCTTGTAAAATATGTAATCAAAGAGAAAACCGTAAAGGCGCATAGAACATAATAAAAATTAAAGTTTAAAAGATATATTTTTTAAAAAAATGAATGACAAGTCAGTTTTTGAATTGCTCTATAGTTTTTAAATGGTTCAAATTTACTGCATAAATTATTACTTGGAGATAATTAACTAAAAGTTAAAATTAGTGTTAATTAAGCCCTGTTACTTCTACTTATAGTCAGAAGGTATCATAAATTATGTGATAGCTCTAAATACAAATATTAATTGCTTTCACTCAATTTTGTTAAATTCTTTCATATTTATAAAAAAGATTAATATATATATTTTAAGAAACTCAAGAAAATATATTGTTTTATATTATTGTGATTAAATGAATCAATTTAATTCTAATTAGCAGATAATTTGATTAATTTTAATTATAAACGATATAAATAGTTTAATTAATAAAATAATACGCTTTACAAACTGTATCTTCAATGTTTCATTCTATGTCTTCTTAGTTATTTCATAGTGAATTATAAACTAGATTTAACATCTTATTTTTCAATTTATTACTACATCTAAGTTTCTATAAGCAGTATAAATGCATCATTTAATTTAACTTATAATTAAGTTGTAAGTATAATTACTTGAAGATTTTTTAAATTATTTTCTAAAATTATAAGCAATTTAATATATTTAGAAGTGTTGTGTTTTTAAGAAGTTTCATTTTATATTCTCTCTTGAAACGGGAGCATAGTTTGATGATCATGTAATCAGTTTATTTGATGTTAAAATTCTTATATTTTGCTTTAATTATCTTAATTCATATTAGTGATAACTTTGTCTAATTTTTAAAGATTGTCTATAAATTTAAGATTTTCCTATCTTTATATACTATGATTATTTTGTTTTTCAATTAACTCCGTTATATTGTGACATAATAGGAGCTTCTAAAATAGACTTTTTAACTGATTTATCATACTCTTAAAAACTGGGAGAATTTTCGTATATATCTATGTTTTGGAGTCTTTTTGATAGAAGTTATTATTACATATCATTCATATTTTAATTATTATATTCTTATTCCTCTCCCTATTCATCATTATTCTAAAAATCAAACATTTCATAACACTTTACCATCTTAACTTATTCTTGATTAAAGATGAATTAATAATTTATCTATCCCCTTAATTTAATGAATAATTGTATAAAATTTTTATATAATTCCATTTATAAAGTAGTAGTATTGGGTTCTATAAAACTCAGGTTAAGACTTATAATTAATTTATTATGTAAAAAATATGAATCCATTTAATTATTGATTGGATTATTGAATGAATGTTATTCTATTTCAGAGCAAGGTGATTACCTATCAAACTCAGTCAACTGATTGGGTTAAAGATTGATAGTTACTCTCTATTTAATTAAAAATATAATGATTTACAAAAAAACATTCTAAACTTTTTAATTGATGACTATCTTAATTGCTCCTTCTTCACAATTCCAGGTTTCCTTATTGAAGTTATTTAAAAAGGCATATTCATATTTTTCTCTGTTTTTAATGTTGGAGAAGAAAAATCTAAGATTTAATAATTTTTTTCAATTTATTTTGAAACATTCATTCTCTAAATATATCTATACATGTAGAGGTTTGGATTCTTTATGTGATTCTTAGCCATAAATAATTTGATTGATAGCTTCAGGTGAATTTATAGATATTACAACACAATAATCGTTTGATTATAAGTCTATATAAGAGTTACTTATTTCTTTAATTTTAAGGTTTAGAATATCAAGAGATCTTTTAAGAATTATAATTATTTTAAAATAAAATATTTTCAATTAAAAAGGATTTAAAATTCAATAATTAATCATTTTAATTGGGAAAATTATGAAATAGAGTATAATAAACAAATCAATAAATTATTTTCTAAGTTTATTTATCTTTAAAATTTAAGAATAAAAAATTTTATAAAAATTAATAGAAAATTTACTGAAATTTATATCAAATTATTTGCTTTATAGTGCTTTTGCTAACAAATATATTTCATAGATATAAAAATCCAAAATATCTTTATTTAAATAATTAGATTAATGTTACATTTGTGTACGTTTGAGTAATTTATTAAATTCGAATTTCCTGTATTTTTAATTATATCTTGCTTTAATTTCTCAGAGTATGGCTGAACCGAAAATAAATGATTTTTTTATTAATATTTTAGATTAATTTCTTCTCCTTTCTTAAACAATGACTACAAATTTTTATCATCTCTGATATTAAAACTAGCTGACATATTATTCTGGGGAAACTAAGAGTCTAAGAATTCATTGATTAAGTTAAAAGAATTGGACTCTCTCTCTTTTAAGAGTTTATGATATTTGCTTTCAATTCATAGAAATTATTAATTGTTGAGATTTCAATTGAAGGAATATCAAGTTATAATAAAAATAGAAGATTTCAGATTATAGATGTAACTATTTTATAAAAATTTTCCTAGTTTTGGTCAATTAGTCTGATGATGAAGGAATTATGGAATGTTTAGCAGATTGATTTTAGGTTTACTTTTAAAAACCATTCAAATTTGCTTGCTTTCCATGAGCTTAGTCATAAGACGAATAACAAGGCTTATATTTAAATCAAAAATATTTGTAGTATGATAACTTATCCTTTTCTAGATCAGTCTTCCCTAAATTTTGTCCTATTTGAGTATCTTTAAAGTCAGAAATATTTGATCTTTTAGATTCTTTTCAGGAAAAAGATCTGTTAAGTGAAGTTTGTGATGTTTCTCCAAATTTGTTTCAATTAATTCTTACGAATTTGTCATAGGCTTAAATTCTTATTTGTAATCCTGCGTGTTTTCACACTCAAATTTTGAATGTTTGGATGATTAAAATTTCAATATTAATTAGTAAATAATTTAAAGTTATTGCAAGAATTTCTAGGCGTGCAAACTGCAAAGAGCTTTTATAATATAATAATTATCCAAGATATTTATTCATAAAATTTATAATTATAATTAATATTATTTCCCCTACAATGAATTTTGATCTACAATTTTTCAATTTTTATCGAAATGATATTTCTAGTCTGATTAATTTATCTATAAATTGTAATATAGGATAAAAATTGAAAAAATGCCAAACATTTTATTGATACATACTTAAAAGCAGGTTTTTTATATTTTAATTAATATAATCTCTAAGGGCTTTGTCTATCTCAAGCCAACCTTGAAGCTTTTTAGAATAAAGATTCATAAATTTCTCTCTTGTTATTTTCAATGCATTTCTTTGGATTATTTATTTGCTTGTTTTCTTAATAAACTTTTTATTCTTTAAAATTCTTATTATAATCAAATGTCGGGGACTTTTGAATTAGTTACGCTAAAACAATTTATTCGATTGTTTTTAGTAAAGTCTTTTTAAAAAAGACATAATTTAATTTACAAAATAAATAAAAATTTAATAAATTGCATAATGAATAAAATTATCTTGATTATTTTGAAATTAAACAAGTAATTTTTAGTTTATTTGTTCAGAAATTTGACAACTAATTTAATATTTTATTAAACATTATAGAGTTAATTAATTTATTATACCCTAAATAAAAACTGACTCTGCTCCTTTTTAAAGTATTTATTATGATTATAATTAGTTTGTAGATTATTTTGTAAGAAATCTAAAAACAAATTAAAAAATTAAGTTATCATACTTTCACATTTCAATATTTCTTTTCTAGTTATTTCTAGATATAAGAGCTGATTTTTTATTCTATGATGTAAAGTGCTTTTTTTAAAAATTATTCTTTCTTTTTAAGTTTAATTAGCTGCCAATTAATTGTTCTAAGTCATTAAAGAATTATCTTTGATGGAATTACACATAAACTTAAACAAAATTTAGATAGAAAAAAGCAATTTAGAATTTTCTATGATTAAATTGAATTTATTATTATTTAACCCTATATTAAAAATTTATCACATTTTATGGGTTTATTTTCTTTTAAGCTTGATTACACTTAAAAATTGATTTCTTATTTATTATAAATATTATCTTAATTTTAGGAAGAATTTTGAGGAGACTTAAATTCGTTAATTGATTCGCCATTATTGATTTAAGTATTTTATTATGAATTAGGATTCTTAATTTTTAAAGTAAGCTCGTTAAATAAAGGAGAAATATCTCTAGATTTAGTATTACTAAAAGTTATATTGGCGTTAAATAATGGAAAGGGAGATAACTTATTAAGTCTTTAACTGTTCTAAGCTTTTGCTCTGTGGAAAAATTTACAGTAAAGATTGCTAAGGAGTGATATTGTTTTGAAGTCTGACTATATTAATTTCATTGTTTATTGGAGAGACGCTTGATTTTACTCTGCTATTTTATATAAAAATCAGTAAATTCATTAGTGATGGGTTTTCATTAGTTTTTTGCAATTATTTTGAAAGTTTAGGGCTCAATATTTTACTAGAATAGTTATTTTTGATTTTATGATTCTATTTAAAATTGTGGAAATGGATTAGTTATTCCATTTAGAAGAGATTTTGGTTTCTAGTATTTGCTTTATATAAATTTTTATCCTAAGAAAACTATCAAATTTTATATTTAGAATTAATAATATTTTTAGAGGATTGAAGTTGATTATTTTAAACATTGGGAAATTTATGTAATGTAGCTTATGACTATTATTTTTTCAAAGTAGGTTAATATACTTATTATTTTTATGGACTTTGAATAACCCACTAGAAAATTTAATAAAATATCACTGTATCTATATTATTTAATTTAATTATTATAATATGAATCTTTGCACTTCGTTTTTTAATTAAATTGTTAAAAAACCTATAAATAATACTTATCTATAAATAGCAAATTACAATTAAAAATTCACTTTCTTTGTAAACAAAAATGAGTTTTACCTCGGAGTAGAGTTATATGATTGCGAAATTTTAAAGTTAGAAATTTAGATTAAAAAAACAAAATTAATTCATTTATAACTTTGATAAGTGATACTTGACTAGCTTATATAAAAATTACTATGTATGATTTGGAATATTAATATTTCTAAGATTATTTTCTGATGTATAACATTTATTTATTACTTTGATCCTATTATTCAATTTAATAAAGAAGTATTAAAGTTTTTATATTGTAACTGACGTTTTATATAAAAAAAACTTAACATATCGAGGTATATATACAACTAAAACAAATCTTTTATAGCTATAATATTGAAGAGTTTTCTATTTATTCAGTTATTTTATTGGTGTTTTTTTACTATATTATTTTGTTTAGAATTTATAGAGTTCATTCTGGCTTGTAAATTATATTGCTATGACTCCATTTCGACTCTTTTCTTTATCAAATTTTATATCGTTTTTATTTGGTTAATTTCTATGGCTTTTCAATGGAGATACAAAACCCATCTGTTTTATATTTAAATTGATCGCTAATCTAACAATTTCTAATTCTTAGTTGACTATATTTACAATTTATGCCATTAGAGTTGATTGCATAGTATATCATTCTCTAATTCAATGACTTATTGGAAGTTTGCATTTTATTTCAACTATTTTGTTTTATTGTTATTATTGAACTTTAAACTCTATTTTTTAACTAAATTGTAGTCCTAATTTTATTTATGGCTTTGATAATTAAAAGCACTTGTGTCTTCCTAACTTAAGTTGAAACAGTTCTAACTGAGAGACTTAAGCATAGTTAAAGTTATCATATTTAATTTCATTTATTCTGTTTATTTTTAGAGTATAATAATTTAATTTAAATTCAACAATCTAATTCTCAAAATACTCTAATAATTTATTATGGAAATGCAAATAAAAATATATAAAATATTTTTTTTGAAAAAAAAATATTGTAAATCTAATCTCATAATATATATCCAGGAGGAAAAATTCATGCAATATTATAAGCTAATAAAATACACATTTTTAATATATATATATATATATTTAAATGACATTTTTTCATATCTTTATGCTATTCATGTGAGCTTATTAATTGATAATTATGAATTTATGCTTAATTATTATTAATTTTAATTGATACAAATACTAAATGGTAGAGTCAAGACCAAAAAACAAAAAACACTAGAAGCTTAATAAAGACAAGGAAGGTGTGACTGATGTAGATATCAAAACGCTCGTAAGAAAGGTTAAAAATAAGCTAGACTCTCCTTTCATTTCACAGCAAAATGATTGAAAGAACAAAGAGCATTTCGTCATTCCAAAGAATATCTTAAAGGGTATTATTGAAGGATTAGAGTTAAAAATGCCATCAAAGATATAGGCCATCGCTATCACCATATTCTTGAAAAAAAGATGAGAATAAAAACTTAAATATTTGCTTATAAGATTGATGTGGTCACATTAATAAATTAAAAGATCTTTAGCTTCTCTATATTTACTTTAATTTGATTGAAAAAATATATTAATTAATAATATCTGATTTATTTGAACGTTCAATTTTATTTTACTAATCATCATTATTATCGATAAATTAATATTTCTAAATTAATCTCTAAAATTTTCTAAATTCGGGAATAATTATTTATATTTTTATAAAAATAACTATTTATGTATCTTATTATTATATTCCTATTTAAGCAAAAGTAATATCAAATTTTATATAATTTCCTATAAAATCTAAAGAATCAAAACATTTTTTATTTTTACTTCATTAAGTTACCTTAGATATTTATTTTTATGATTCCTAAAACAACAATCTTTATCAGAAAAGTGTTTGAGAATAATTAATTTTAACTTATGTATTAATCAATGAATATTACTAATCTATCATATTACTTCTATTCTGTAGATATGAGCATATTAATTTTGTAGTCTATACTTATATTTATCTAGAAGATTTTGAGCATAAAATGGAGAATATGAAGACTTGATTGCTCAATCAAAGTATGGATCAGGCAAGACTGTGATCTTTTACAATTGGTTCTCATTTAAGAGTAGACCCCAACATTAAGAAACCTCAGGTTATAGTACTTAGACATACCAGAGATCAAGTCAACCAGAATTTTGAGGTATTAAGCTTAGCTACTAAATTCCCAGATATTACTGTGAAGAACTGCGCTGATGCTACTATATCTATAAAGGAACATGCTTTTGAGATAAATATTAGTATTTTTATGCTTTCATCACAACTCTTGAGAAACTGTTGTCATTCTTAACAGGCAGAGCAAATATTGATTTATCAGAATTGTCGCTAGTCGTGGTTGATTATCTTTCTTCGATCAATAAAAGTCAGAGGAAGACGTACTGAAGATATTGGATGAGTTAAAGAATATTAAACATAGAGTCCAAAAAGTCATAATTTCAGTTACCTCCAATGAAGATGTCCAAGATAACTTTAAAAATATAATGTTAATATTATTTAATAATTTACAGAGGATAAGATTGGTAATTTGACAGAGGAAGCTAATTAGATTAGTTTAAGAGTGGAGCAACTTCAATTTGATCATATTCAGCAATTCGAATTCAAATGTGAACCTAAGAAACAGATTTAATTGTTAATGGGCGTACTCTCCTATTGCTAAATGATTCAGACTATTAAACTATTATAATTAAATTAATCTTCCAGCAAAATAGCTCAATCAATAAATGCTTCATCTTAAAAAATAGAAATGATCATAGCATTAAATTTGATGTTTGTCTTCATTAACACATTGAACTTTGCAGAAGTAGTTTTTAGAGTGTTAAAGCAGAATGAATATAAAGCAGCAATTATTTTCAGTCGCATGGAACGTGAAGAGAGAGACGAGATGATGGAAAAATTCAGAAATCGTGAAATCAATGTGGTCCTTACTACGAATCTCCTGTCTAGAGGTATTAACATTCCAGAAATTGAACTAGTCATTAACTTTGTTGTTATTAAGGTAAGTATCAAGGGAATGTTCAAGCCCTATCACGAAAACTATTTGCATTTAATTCTATATAAACTCTTTATATCAATTAATCTGAGTTCATGTAATTATTTGCACAGAATAGGTAGAGCTGGAAGATTTGGAGGCAAGGGTATCGTCGGGACTCTTTACGACAACGAGGATGATGAGAAAGTCTTGCATCAAATTGCCAAGCACTACTAAATGGAAGCCTCCCTGAGAAAACTTGACTTTCTAGAGCAACTTAAGACCCTCCTAACAGATCTTGACCAAGTCTAAATAAATTCATTGAAATCATTGACCATAAGAGTTTATACTGAATCAATTAAGTTTGATATTTATGCTTTAATCACTTTAACAATGAATAACTCGAGAAAAAAATTTTACATTCCAAAGTTTCTCAACATAATTTGCATTCACACGAAAAGTAAAGATATTAAGGGAGTAAATTTAAAAAAAGGAAATTAGTAATATAATATAATATAATATAATATAATATATCTAGAAATAAATAATGAATACTCTGGGATGTAATCCAAGATGATCCATTTAAACATTAAATCACTAAAATAATATGACTAAATAGATAAAGTTATGAGTTCTATATTTTCATATTTGAACTACTTTATATTTATCAAACATTTAACTTAAATATAATGAATATAACACATAAAATTAAATTAAAAATTTATTAATATAACGCTTCTTTACATTTTAAACACTTTAACTTTTATTAATTTTTATGAGTTTAGTAATTTGCAAGAATGTAAAAAGGAAAATTATGAAAAATTAAAACTAGTAAAACACCTTGAAGATTTAGTAAAATTCAAACTAGCAACCGTTGCAGACAAGATAAAAGATAACTCACAAGATTACAATAAACTAAAGAGACTAGAAATATATTTAAAACTATGCGATCCATTATTGGCCAATCAGTAGCATTACTCATCGCTAACAAAAAAGGCTTACCTACCCAATGTTAACTAAAAGTCTATCAATAATTAACAGGGAGCAGAGAAGCCTCCAAGTCAAACAACAATAAATATGTTGATAATAGAACTTCCCTGCCCATGTTAACAAATAAGAGCGATTTGAGATTCGAGTAACTCCCCACAGAGACCGATAATTAATAGAATTACTAAAGCAGTTAGACATAGATCCCATTAAACAGTGTGTAGAGTAATAACAACTGAAAATCAAAAACTCAAACAGTAAACCCTTTAAAAATCACAGAGAATCCTTATTAATCCAAAACAACGAAGAGAAACATATCTGAGAAGAGTAAAGAAAGACCCAGTTAAATTCTAACAAGGAAGAAAGGACTCCAATGTAAATTATGTGATGGCTAAATATGAAAGGAAATTTTTAGAAGACAAGAAAAAGTCTATGATTTCTTCTTAAAAAATAGCTGATTAGCAATCGTAGCTTAATGTAGACGAAGACTATATATCAATAAATTAATTTCCTTCTAGTGCTAATTAATTAATAAATATATTTTATTAATATGGGGTAGCAGAGATTGTATACTTAAGATCACAATAATGCTTTATAATACTCTAATTATGAATGCAGGGAAAAAGTAACATAAAGAAGATGCAAACCTTTAAAGTAAATTTAATGAGACATTTAACAAACGTAGCCATGAAATATCATATTTATTAAATTCAAATAAATTAGAAAGTTCTAAGCTTTAATGTAATAAATTAAAAATAGGCAAGTTTAAATTTTTTATAAAATATTTCTGAGTATATTTAGTTTCATAGAGAAGTAACAACAGTCTAAATTAAATAAAGATAAAAAATTATTATAGTTTTTAATTAAATAACTCCATTCCTGTTATTAGTGAACTAATTTTATTAATATTTAGATCCCTCATAAAATAATTAAAATCTATAATAACAGAACGTATTAGACTAATCCCAATATGATCTCCATGTTGAACCATCAATGAACATCTTGAACTTTTAGAGAATGAGAGATGAAATAAAGCAACTCTTCAATATTGAACACAGTTTTACAGCTTCTGCTTATGAGTAATAAAACTTAAATGATTATAATTAAACTGAGCATCTTTCTTCAAATAGATGTCAAGAAACTTTGAAATAAATGCTAAACTACCCAATACTGCCCAATTACAATTAGGATTCAGAGGCATATCGCAGGCATATTGGCTTTAAAAGTGTGATATATTGGATGATTTCATGCCCAGATCATCTAACGTAAACAGATTATGATAAATCAGCTAAGCTATTCAAACAGCGAAGATGAACAGCTATTAGGCAATAACTACCAAAATTCAAATATGTTGAGACCTCTGAATAAAAGTTTTGAGAAAAAGGATGCACAGTTGAGTTTCAACTAAGGAAATAAAATTGCTGATTCGAGGGATAAGAAAATTTAGAAAATATTCAGATAAGAGTTAGGTAAGGGGATAAAACCTTCTAAACTTACTAATATAAAATAAGTTAAGTCTATTGGATTCGATTAATTCTAACATAATGTCAAATCAGAATCAAATTATATTTTTTTTAATTAGACTTTAATAATTTTATGTTTTTTATTGATTCTGATGAATAATCAAAAACAATAAAATTTCTTAAATTTTTAATCAATCAGAAATGCTAAAGAAATTTAGATCTTAACAAGAGTCAAAACTTAGCTAGTATCAAAAGGAGCATTACAAATCTCAGCAGGTGAACCCAACCCAAGAAAACGACAACTCGTAGAATTAATATAATAAAACCTCATAAGTAAATCAATCTTAAAAATCTTAAATGCATTTATCAAGTTAGCATTCAACTTAACTAAATTTTAACTAAAACTATAAATCTCATTAATATAGTTAATAATCAGTATTTTAAAATATCATTAAATCTCATATCTTCAAGCATGAAAAACCTGTGTAATTTCAATCAAAAGTAAATCATACTCAAAAGCCTGGTTTGAAACCTTGTGGATAACTTCAACCTCTCAATCACTACTAAAAACAAAAACATTCATAGAAGAAACTTAACTTAATAAAGAATTGATTAAATTTGACTTCATTCAAGACTCTTACAAAAACAAACAAAGCTGTCAGCGGCAAAATGTAGATAATTCATAATAAATCTGATTTACCAGTCTAATACCCCTTAATTAGTAAGTTAAATCAAGCACTAGTTATATCAAATAAACGAAGAAAATAATTAAAGGAATAATATTGAATTACATTTTAATAATAGTAGCAATAGTATTATTGTTAAAATGATCAAGAAGGCAGCATGAATGCAATAAACTTCAATTCATAGAAATAGAAGAAAGAACTTTACTCATATACTAAGTAACATTTACTAAAGCATAGTAGATCCAGTTCTCTAGGTTCAGACAACTAAACTAATCAATAAAATATAAATTCTTAGGAGCCTTCATAGAGATTGATCAGTGCTTAGTTTAAATCAAGAATGAATATAAGAGAGGGAAATGATGCGGCATTTGCTGTTTACAAGCGGGAGGAAGCAAAAGATATAGATAAACAAGCAATAAAATGCTTCAAAAAATCTTTGAATTAACTTTAATACAAGAACACTTTAAGATGGGATGTAAATAAAAACCAATAAATATAGATAAACAGTTTTTATAAAAGACTGAGATTTTACATATTTTAAAACTTAATAGGAATTATCGAACTAGGTCTAGTTTGATAATATATGTGTTTAAAGAAAAATATTCAAATCACACCTTGACTCCAAACATTTATTATTTATAATTTTTAGTATTTAAATGTGAATTCAAATGAAATCTTGACCTAAAACATACAGAGCAAAGTAAACTCAATTTCAATCAACAGTAATAGAAGAAAAGGAGATAATTAAAATGACAGAGATGAAAATTTAGTATTGCGATAAAATTCAAATAAAGTAACGAAATAAAAAATTGAAAATCACGCCTTCATAGATTATTATTATTTAATTCTGTATGAAAGTTAATAATAAGGCTTAATCCAGCCAGATAAATATAATCATATATTCATACTATGACTTTTAACGATCTAGTTTCCTCATTCCGAGGTGAATTACCCATATATGTATTCGACTAGTTTCACACCTTGCATGTTCATTGATTGCCTTTGGAAGGTCTTATGTGGTCTTTCGCTAATTCGTATGTCTATCTGGTCACTTTTCTCCAGCTGCTTTTTTAATGAGTGATTATGTTCAGGCAAAACCCCCTTCTCAGCTAAGAGATATTTTTTGGCTTGCTAAGGGGGGGGGAAACTCCGAGTGATACTCTGCTGAGGTTGTCATATGCAGGGTTTTTCCCGATTTTTCTTAGAAAATAGAGTCAAATTTGAGATCTGAGTGGTATGTTTCTTAACTCCTATCCTATCCTTGCTGCACTCAACCCCAGGTTGCAAATAAAGTGTATCATTCATTTTTAACATGACTTTATGATCAACGATCGACGTTTTTGTTGTCGTATTCCTCTTATAACTTGCCTAACGTATTTTAAGGAGGTTATCAGATCAGGGACTTATCTCCAAAACGCCGAGTGCAATCATGATTTCAAACTCCAGGGAACCGGAATTCGTTCAGGATATACTCCCAACTTACCAGTTGGTAGCAACCCACCTTCATAGATATCAAAGACTAAAATAACTAATCTATTAATACTTTCAATTGTGAATTCCTTAAAGCCATGACTTGCAGCTTATAATACCTAATAAAGACGTCGTCAATGTAATCATAATTAGCGAATAAACACTCTAACAGAGAATTCAATAAATTTCTAATGGATAGCACAC
>ARYC01006802.1:0-10611 GCA_000711775.1 Oxytricha trifallax
TTTAAGGACACGCTGCAAACGAATAAGTTCTCAAAGCGTACTTTGAGATTGGTCCATGCAAGTAGGGAGTATGCCAGGACACATAGAATGAATTCAAGCAACTAAGCACGCTAAGCTAATGGTGACAATACTACGACCTAGAAGGTGTACAAGACCTTGTGGGGAATGGACTAATCTGGGGGCTCAGGCCGCATCCCTATTAGAAATCCTGACAAAGCTACAAAGGAGTCATCACAAACCTTAGCCTTAAGTCATTCCGAGAATGACCTCAAAGGAAAAGACTTGCCTAATACATAGTCAACTTAAAGACTTCCTATTGAATCCCTCTTAAACCCCAATGAAGAGAATACTGCTGCCTAGAAGAATGTGGAGGCAGTACGAATTACTACTAGCAACATGATCTATTCCAAGTATGTTTCAAAAACACTCATCACTACTAATGGTCTTCGAAGTCGAATGTCGTCAATAATGAAGATACTAAAGAGCCTGAAGCTACAAGAAGATGGCTCCGACGACTGGAAGGTTCCTCTCATCAAGCTGTTCAGAGAGACAATCTCAGAGTGGCGCCAGGTTCTGAAATCAAAAAAGCATGATGTCAACCAATAACTCATTTCACAGGAGCGGCTGCCAAACGAATGGTAGCTGCTTGATATGAAGGACATTCTCGACCCCATTGCTCAGAAGCAGATAACAAAGAAAGAGAGAATGCTCAAAAATGTGTCTTCCAATTTAAACAAGCCCAAGCGTACATCTAGAGGAATAGCTTTCCTACTTAAACAACAGGAAGCTCTGTATGAAACCATCAACAGCACACTGGAAGGCATGGAGAGCTTCACTTAGCATGCTTTCGCTGCGAATTAGGACCTCAAACTGGCCCAAGTCTTATGCATGGAAATGATTGTGAAGAATGCCTGTCTGGACTCCAAGATCAAGGCACCAAAGGTGGAAGACTCGCACAATGCTCTGGGAAAAGGGAAGGTGATGACGGGCTGGTAGGTCAACTACAGAATGGA
Organism: Oxytricha trifallax; assembly: GCA_000711775.1. Taxonomy (NCBI): domain Eukaryota; phylum Ciliophora; class Spirotrichea; order Sporadotrichida; family Oxytrichidae; genus Oxytricha; species Oxytricha trifallax. The sequence goes on from ARYC01006802.1 coordinate 1,014, forward strand.
GTGCCTTCTGAAGGCTATGCGACAGTTGGAGCACCACGCCTCGTACGTGTTGAATGGGCATTCAGTAAGAATCTCCACAGTAAAAATCGCATCCTCATGGCTGGAATCCCCACCTGATGAAATTGAAAAGTTTCTCGAGTGTGAGCGTCTTCAATCGAACCCCCTTCATGTGTCGTTCATTGGAGAGAGCAACATAAAGGCAATCATGGCCTCGCAAGCCTTCCTGCTGCAGGATGATGATAGTCGCGAGATAGTCTTCAACAAAGAGCTTTGCTTAAAGTACTAATACCAAAAGAACACCAAGAAGACCATGCCAGATCATCACGTTGTCACTGACAATTCCAAGAGTGAACAGTTATGTTAATCCCTCCTTGAAGTTGATACTCAAGAAGAACCTCACATCATTAGCTTGCAACTCCCATAACTAGCTAAGAGGCACAACGACCTTGACATCAGTGCTCTGAAAAGTATTGTTGCTGCAGAAGCTACACTCTCAAGGCACGATTAGAGCGATGTTGGGGGATAAGAGGCAGGAGACCAACATGGAGTCAACAATAGGGTAGCCTAGTGATTATCCCCAGTGAGTATGAAGCAGGTAGTAGTAAAATGTACCTACAGTGAGCTGCATTATTTATATTTACGTTAAGCAAATAATTAAACTTAAAACACTCTACTTCTAACACTTTCATGCACACAATAATGATCACTATACTCTACCTAAGTATCCATCACTAATTGCAAACTAAAACAAACCCTAGTATACTAATCTAGCTTCGTATAATTACTCATTCAAACCCCTAAGAAACGGATGGCAAAGTAAGAAATAATCAGCATTCGACAAACTGGTGAGTGAAAAATTAGATGTGGAAGTAAAAGCAATGATGCTTATAAAATTGGGAGGATCAAATAAGTCACACACAATGTCCTTGGTGATGGAGGAGGAATGGTCTGTTTGCACGTTAGCCTCAAAATCATGATGCCTGCATGAACCCAAGTTTTCCTTAAATCCATGCCAGTGAATTACTTCAAATGTTGAATAGTAGACCGGACTGCAATGGGTGGCCTTCCTGCTGCTGCATCGGCTATCTATTTTCGCTCATGGAGTTCATCATTCGTGGCAGCTGCCTCTACTGTGGGGTTTGGTTGAGATCCATCTTGAGTCTCTTCACTTGGAGCATGTAGTCATGCTTATCATGGCGCAACAGACGCTCCTCATCCTTAATCTCCTCAAGCTCTTCCTGGGTGCGTCGACGCTTTGATGTTTGCTTCAGCATTGACACTGCTCGTCCATTGCCCTCTGATGGAAATATAATTAAGAGAGTAGTTCTTACAGGGTATATTCATGCACCTTGCGAGGGCATCAGCGAACTCGGGCCTCATGTTCACATTGAGCTGCCTCTGCTCAATTTAGCGAGCACTCCTCTTTTAAAGAGCAGTATCTATTCGCTCCTTAAGCTGGTCGGGTATGACCGTGTTCAGTACATCCCCTAACCATTGCCGGTCTATCTTCTTCCAGTCCCTGGGGTCTGGGAGGAACTGGAGTACATCCTAATACTGCATCGCCATGTCAAGGAGATTTCTCACTGTGAGGTCTTCATGGAATGGAATAGCAGACACCTTGACATGGTCCCTTCGAATGTACTATAAATTGGTAAGTAAAACGAAAACAAAACATGGGTCCTTACATTCTTCTCACCCTTGATAATTGCGCTCAGGAAGTAGGAGTTCGTCTGCTTCAGGCCGGGCAGATGGGCCACCCCATCTTAGGCAAGAAGAGATGCATGTCCCTCTTGCTACTAAGCTTGGTCTGCACATCAAGAAAACTCAGCTACTGCTACGACATTCTTTTAGTAATTATAATGAGTGAATTACTTCCAGAATCTTGAGTGAGGCATAGGGTGCCTCAAGATTCCTGTGATAAACTATTAGGAAGATTCTTGGAGTAATTGATATACTATAATATTAGATGAGAATTCGCAATAAGAATACCACTGCCTAATAAAAGAAAGAGAATCGGGCACCATAGGGAGTCGACAGCAACTATTGGGAGAACTTAGAGAGTAATGGGGGCGAGGCGTCTATAGCTCCTAACGCCAAGATCAAAAAGTGAAAACCCCTATCTAGTGGATTCAGTGAGGAGAACTTATAGGAGGATTTAGAAGAGCAAAGAGGAAATAAAAAGTCTCAAAAGGACACTGAATTTATAGCCACTGCCTTGATTACCGCTTGGCTTTCAGATGAAGCTGAGGTCGCCATACTTGTTCATACCCAGGCACAATTGAAATAGCTGAACCATTGTTTGCCCAGGTATGCTAGAATGCTCTGGATGAGGATCTAAGCCATTCGTATGATCCAAGGGCTCATGCTAAGACGCTCACAACATTGCATAGTGCACTTGACAGTGCTCTTTCTTCTAACTAAATACATGCACTCGCAGAGAGGGCCCGGGCCTTGGTCTTTCCAGACCTTGACATTACCATATACAATGGCTTACAGGGACCCATTGAAGACCACTCTATGGAGGAGGTGCTGGGATCTTAAAAGGGAGACTCATTCACTAAATATGAAGTCATAGATAAACCAACTTCTGTATGCTTTCCTTGCATCACTAATGACCTCCGCTAGGCTAAAGATAGGTATGATGAAAGGCAGTGAGAACAAGAGTAGCATTGCCTGTATCGTTTGGTAAGGTTCCTCTGTGATCAAGGGGTATTGCCCTACAAGATATCACGCATCATTGGTATAGGCAAGTCCAAGGTACTATAAGTACTTCAAGATTCTGAATAGCAAATAGATCCCAGAGTAGTGGTAAAACGAGGCAGGCGACCAAAAGAGATTCCTTCAGATATCCAAATCTTCATCAAGAGAACCATTGCAGACTAGAAGTCTGTGGTGACCATCAAGAATCTACAGTGGCAAATCAATAGATACAGGGGCTTTGATATCTCGCGTCACAGTCTGCAAACCTTCCTTAAGCGAGACCTGCACCTTACATATCACAAAGTGTACCCCTTGAGTCTTAACCATAACAAGATGAGGGCGAAGCTGCAAAGACAGCTTGCAGCAAGTGCCTTCATTAGTGGCTTGTGCGATGGCAAAGAGATAATTAATGTCGATGAGGCCATCATACAGTGCACAGACTACCGCAAGTATTCATGGGCGCCTCCTAATGTCCACACAATGTAGTCTTCCAGCAAACGCATGAGTCGAGTCCACCGTGACCGCAGCCGCATCTAGTACTGGGAACATGCTCTTTCAAGTTTCTCATGGCTATACCACGTCCTAGACCTTTGTTCACTTCATTGCCAAGCTGTTTGACCACCTGAATGCTGTAAACCCTAACTGGCGAAGCAAAACAATCATACTGATCGATAATGCTCCCTATCACCGGGCCTCGTACACGACTTCTATGCTTAAGGACTTCAATGCTCCTTACTTGTTTCTTGGACCTTACTAATTTACGATGGCCCCTGTAGAGAAGGTATTTCGTCAAATTAAGAGCGCAGATCTCAATCCATGCTAATATCCTGTTTCCACTAAGTAATCTCACATATCGTAAGCCTTATAGGAAGCAACTGCGCGAGTACATCGCACACCTGGCCCTCCTAATCTCGCATATGGACAGGCAATGGCTTCAGCGCGAGTTCCAGAGGACCCTGGTCGCGGCCCTGGACCACTTGAGCTTGAGGAATGTCTGATTAAAACTTTCCAAGTTGATATGGTATTCAAGATTTCCATAATTCAGCCCAACATTTCTACCCCAATAATGATCTTGACTTATCTCGGCCCCTGGGATAGATGTCTGAGTCGGACATTCCATTTCCGTAAAATGAAATGTGGAGAATCGCGTGGTGCCCCTGCCACCCCCTCAAGAGAAAAATTCTTTTTTGTCATCGTTTGCAATACTGTTTGCCAAAAAATCATATGTTGAAAATTTGAGGTAAGTATTTTTGATCAGATCTATTAAATTAATACCGCTTAATTACACTAAATTAACGACTCTTTATAATATATTAGTTTTAACATTTGAATTTAATTAGACAAAACATGGCACCAAAATCCCAACCCAAGAAACAGAAGAAGCCCAGAAAGCATGTATTGACCTTAAGGAGGAAGAAGAAGCAGAACCTTCATCAACTCGCTGCTATTCACGACGCTATACTCGAAGACGGAGTGCTCAAGGTGCAGGTGAGCTGGCAGGGGTACAACGATGCAGACCGTGACTGGATTCCCGACTCAGATTGTCAAGGCGCTGGAGCTAAGAAGATGGTGGATGACTACCTTGACAAACATAAACCCCAACTACTCTCCAATGTTCAATGGAACAAGCTCTACAAGAGTCGCATCAAGGCCCCAAACCCCGTTGTTGTGCAAGACGTCTCTCCTGAGGTAGTGGATCTTACTCAGTGCTTTACAGGATGCTAACCCACTCCAACCAAAATTGCGCCGATTGCCACCTTCTCTCCTGAGCAAGTACGATCACTCGCCACCATTCTGAATGAGCTTGCAGACAGAGAAGTTGAGTGTGACGTCCCTACACATTTCACTATTTCTTCAAATGAAGAGAGCGAGGACTCTCTTGCCCCTCTCGATGACTATGAGACCTCCTACAAAAACTTTTGGAACTGGAAAACAAAAGCTAAAATTACAGGCTTCTGCGAGGTAGATGAGATTGACTACTCGACGATGAAAGCAGAGACCAGAGAGGAATTCTCAAACAGCAAGTTGGATGAAGTTCTCAACACACTTGGACAGATTCAACTGTACCCAGCAGACGTCGAATAGCTATCAATGTTCGACTTATTCAAGGAGGCTCTCTGGCACCCAGGTTATCAGGATTAGTCTCTCAACGCCTGTCTCATTCACGCAGTGAACATGATGGTAGGAGGCCCATTGTTCGATGTTGCCTCCAAGTTTACACAATTGTACCTCTCGAGAACACACATGGCAAAGCTCAGAGAGCCTGAAGCGAGGTGGGAGCATGGATACTCTCTCAAGAACCTCAAGCACCTCATCTACGATCACCAAAGGAAATGCTGGCTCAGTCCTCACATGGTTTAAGTGATCACTGGACAAGTTCTTAGAGATGTGCAGGCATGCAAACATGGCGGCCTCTTCAGCTATCTTGAAGCTCAATCGAAACACACACGCTTCTTCTTCCAGATGATGGACGAGATCACTGTCAAGGAGAATGGCAAGGAAGAAACCCGTGAGCAGCTGCATGCAGGAGTAATCGCGAAGGTCGACAACTAGTGGCATATACTTGACAGCGCTGAGCGTTGGCCTATCACAGTCGAGGAATGCAACAGACTTGCAAACAAATGGCTGAAAGGAGTCAAGTGTTTGAGCTTGAGCGCTTTAGTTAAAGATAACCCTCCAAAAGAAAAGATGAAGGCTTTCATGAGAGAGTGGGAGCGAATTCTTACAGGAAATGCTATCTATACCAGAGATCGCAAGAAGAGAGCATGCAAGAGCAAGAGAAAAATGACAAGAAAATGCGACCGCAAACAACTCCAACGAGAGGGTAGTCGCCAGTATCGCAATTCGTCCTGTGAACCTATGGAACCAAAGCCAAGAACATCACATGATGAGCAGCAGTTAGGCAAGAGGAGTGACAGTCGCAAGGAGATAGAAGCAAAGGCAGTTCGCAACATCAAGGGTGAGATGATTCGAGAGGCTAAGAGATAAAAACATTCTCAGGATGACAAGACCACCAGCTCCCAGGAAGAGGCCAAGATCATGCAGTCCCTCCTCCAAGTCAGAGATCAGCTAGCTCTAATTCACGAGTACAGACATCACCTCGCGTCATTTCCAGAGCTGCCCAGGGTCAACGAAGTCATGAGAAGATCGGGGGCACCCGCAGCTCACGAGGCTGAGGCACTCATGGCATGGCACTGGCAGGTGGTAACAGGAGCACGCTCAGATCTCCAACACTTCAAGCAGGACATCGATCAATCGTTGAAGAAGAGCAACCCCGGCCTCTACAAGAAGCTCACTCCCCAGTCAAAGATCCAAGAGATACAGGACCGCCTGCAGCTTATACAGGAGAACTCCGAAGACCAGCTGCACACATTCCTCAGGAAGATCTTCGCCAAGTGTCCCCTGCTCCCAGAGAAGATCCTCACCCTCCTCGCGAAGCAGTGCGAGACCCTGGAGGCGGACAAGCTCCTTGCCTGGTACACCGCGAACATCAAGCCGTAGGCAGAGGAGATCAGACGAGGCAAGTACTCCCAAGTGCATCAGTAGTCATTGAAAGCCGTCATTGAAGAGATTGATTAGTAGTTTAATTAGTGAGAGAATATTATAATTAGATTAATTGCATATAATTGGTTGTTTGTTCATTTCATTTTCATTTCTCCCAAATCTTGAATTCTTTTATCTGCCAACTTTAATTGCCATATATTTTAAATAATTTAAATATAATTTTATTTAATTTTCCAAATTCAAATGTATTTCTACAATATCTATAAATGCATTAAAATTCAAAAAAAATAACTAAGTCCTAACCTTCCAAGAAAACTGAAGATATGTTCTTAATTGAGAAGTGGTAAAGTTTTAATAGAAATCGAAAAAATACAAAGGAGCATGGAAAAGCAATTACATCAGGTATAAGAGGTGAATATCTTGCTGGAATCTAAATCAATCAAGAAAAATTTATACACTACTTTAAAATTCCTAAGAGTAAATGAAATGATAAAAAAAATAAACTATTAAAATAAAAGTTTCTTTTTAAAAATGAATATTAATCTATTTATTATGTAAAATAGTACTATGCGAATGAGGTGTAATGAGAAAGCTCAAATCAAAATATGTTTAATAGAAATAATTGAAAATAGGATAATTTTAAAGGGGAGTGGTTGGAGTTTTGTTATTATTATATAGAATAAAAATTAAAGAGAGGTGGGAGTTGGGAAGAGTCAGTGTTATGAGGGAGGGATTATATATAAATATATATATTTATTATTGAAAAATCTTTGTTATAAATGCTTGCTTGATTGATCTCTGTTTGCTAAATAAAATACCAAAATTATAAAATAAAATACAATCATAAATTAAAATTATTAAAAATATAAATAGAAATATAAATTTATTGAAAAAGAATAGATTAATTATAAGAATTTTTTTAAAATGCAATTATTTAAAAACTTATTCTTATAAAAACAAATATAAATATATATTTTAAATTAAAAATAGTATAAAAATAACTTTAAAAGGAAATAATCGATTAATTTAGATGTAATGAATAGGATTTATCAAGTTAAAATAAAGATAGAGATATATTTAAAATAGTGAGCTTTATAAAAAAATGATCGTTTTAATAAAATTGAGGAAATAAAAATCATAGTAATGATAAGAAGTATTTAAAAACTATAAATATAAAAATAATTTAAGACGAAATAATCCTTGACTTATGTGAAAGAAAAGAATAAAAGAGATTGCATGGGATATAAAATTTAAATAAAATATGATCACCAGAAAATATAATCTGATACATAAAAAATCCCTTTAAAACAAAACAAAAAATTAAAATTTTATAAAATAAGATAAAAAATAAAAAAAAGTATTAATTAATGTCCAGAGAAAAAATAAGATAATAAATAAATAAAATAAAAAAATAAGTGAAATAAATAATTAAATAATCTATATATTTAAAAAAATTAAAAAACAATATGACCATTGGTAATTAAAATTATATCGACCAAAGTTAATGAAGATGCAACATACTAAGACAATGTAAATAGATTAAGTAAATACAATGACACATTAAAAAAATATATCTCTAATACTAAAGTAATTGAGGAAAAAAAAAATAATTTTTAAATGATTAAGAAAAGATAAAAAAAAGTTATAAGAGAAGTTTTCTGCGCGTTATTAAGAAAAATTAATTCTGATTTTATATTCGTGTTCGGCGAGGTCTAAATGACCAGAATTGATATTTTCGGGAGTTTTTGGGAAATATAAATTGCAAGTTGAGTTTTGCCGGGGAAAGGTTCGGCTCCTGGGCCAAATTTTAAAAATCAAAAAATGGACAAATTGACCCCCCTATAACTTTTGAAAATGACTATATATCTGGTGTTCCCGGTGTTACACTCATGATCAGGAGCCCAAATTTAGTAGATTTGCTTAATTCCAGGTCAACTCAGGAATTTCCTTGACCCTCTCCCGCTGCCTTGAAAACCCTAAAAATCGATGTTTAACACACTCACTCATCAGTTCTTATAATAAAACTAAAATGGCTGTATCTCTGCGCGTTTTTAAGAAAAATTAATTCTGATTTTATATTCGTATTCAGCGAGGTCTAAATGACCAGAATTGATATTTCGGGAGTTTTTGGGAAATATAAATTGCAAGTTGAGTTTTGCCGGGGAAAGGTTCGGCTCCTGGGCCAAATTTTAAAAATCAAAATGGACAAATTGACCCCGTATAACTTTTGAAAATTACTATATATCTGGTGCTCCGGTGTCACACTCTTGATCAGGAGCCCAAATTTAGTGGATTTGCTTAATTCCAGGTCATCTCATGAATTTCCGTGACCCTCTCCCGCTGCCTTGAAAACCCTTAAAATCGATGTTTAACAGACTCACTCATCAGTTCTTATAATAAAACTTAAAATGGCTGTATCTATGCGCGTTTTGAAGATAAATTAATTCTGATTTTATATTCGTGTTCAGCGAGGTGTAAATGACCAGAATTGATATTTTTGGGAGTTTTTGGGAAATATAAATTGCAAGTTGAGTTTTGCCGGGGAAAGGTTCGGCTTCCTGGGCCATATTTAAAAAATCAAAAAATGGACAAATTGACCCCCCTATAACTTTTGAAAATGACTATATATCTGGTGTTCCGGTGTTACACTCTTGATCAGGAGCCCAAATCTAGTGGATTTGCTTAATTCCAGGTCATCTAAGGAATTTCCTTGACCCTCTCCCGCTGCCTTGAAAACCCTAAAAATCGATGTTTAACACACTCACTCATCAGTTCTTATAATAAAACTTGAATTGGCTGTATCTCTGCGCGTTTTTAAGATAAATTATTTCTGATTTTATATTCGTGTTCAGCGAGGTCTAAATGACCAGAATTGATATTTCGGGAGTTTTTGGGAAATATAAATTGCAAGTTGAGTTTTGCCGGGGAAAGGTTCGGCTCCTGGGCCAAATTTTAAAAATCAAAAAATGGACAAATTGACCCCCCTATAACTTTTGAAAATGACTATATATCTGGTGTTCCGGTGTTACACTCTTGATCAGGAGCCCAAATCTAGTGGATTTGCTTAATTCCAGGTCATCTAAGGAATTTCCTTGACCCTCTCCCGCTGCCTTGAAAACCCTAAAAATCGATGTTTAACACACTCACTCATCAGTTCTTATAATAAAACTTGAATTGGCTGTATCTCTGCGCGTTTTTAAGATAAATTATTTCTGATTTTATATTCGTGTTCAGCGAGGTCTAAATGACCAGAATTGATATTTCGGGAGTTTTTGGGAAATATAAATTGCAAGTTGAGTTTTGCCGGGGAAAGGTTCGGCTCCTGGGCCAAATTTTATAAATCAAAAAATGGACAAATTGACCCCCCTATAACTTTTGAAAATGACTATATATT
>ARYC01006803.1:0-39400 GCA_000711775.1 Oxytricha trifallax
TAAACATTCATTCTTCCCTCTCTCGCACAAATTGTTGTCTTATCTACGCTCACTCTCTTACAGCTGCTATGAATTAAGTCTTCTGTATCGATGGGCAAGTCATGCATAAGATGATACAGTAGCAGCTTCTTGTAATGAGTCTTGATTTAACTCCAGTAGAATTCAATTCCATTAAATTAAGGGCTATAAGGAACGTTGTATACAGGAGTTATGTTTAGCTCTTCATAAGCTTTTTTAGACTCTTTAGTCTTATGAACTGAGAGGTTATCAACAAACAGGATGATCTCTTGGTTACTATACTTCTCTCTGAGCTTATGTAGGAACTCTATATACTACTCTCGCTTAATAGAGCGAAGGTGAATAACATAACTCTCTAAGCCTGAATCTTCACTTATACCAGCTAAAATTGCATGGGTGACTACCTTCACTTTTTAAGCATAAACTTCTATATTATCATACTTCTTATACCAAGACTTATTAATAAAAGTGTTGAAAGTAAACACAGCTTCATCTGCATGTAGGAACTTGATGTTATTATCAATAGCTCTCTGCATTTAATCATATATATATTTAAATTATTACTATAAAATGGAACTGTAAAATCAATCACTCTCTTCACTCTGTTGACAGTCTTGAAAGTAATACCATTTCTTCTAGAAATATTGGCTATAGTCTAAGGAGAGATACGCATGTCAGGAAACCTGCGATGAAACATCACAGCTCGCTAGTCTAATGGAAAGTGTACCCAATACTTCAAAGTCTTAGAGTCGCAGAGGAAGTCAATATGAGCCTAAAAGAACTTTTATTTTCTTGCAGGATGCGTTCAACAACCAGAATTAAAATGCTAAACAGCTAGCAAACAGTGATACCTAACAGTTGAGGCACTCTTGCGTAATAACTTTGCTATTGCTGCATAATTTAGTACAGGTTTGGCTTAGTCTATATTAATACTTGTACCATACCTAAGCTTAAGCAGTAAATCTAAATATAAATCATCATAAATAGACCCTAAATTTCGCTAATTTCTATTTCTCATTTGCAAATTGGCCTAATTCTCTTCTAACCCCAATAAGACCCCAACTATACCCTACAAATCAAAGCACTTATAAACCTCACTAAGGGGTTTTGGGGTTTTGAATCCAGGGCACTGTTAAGTCTTCACCTAGTCAAATGCAAGACAAATATATCGTGAAGAAGTTCGGAATACTCTTAGTACTGATTTATATAGCTAGATATAGCTTAATGAAAGAAATAACTCGAGATTGAAACATTGAATTTGTTGGCGACAGTGTCTGATTCCAAGCGAATGCCTTGAATGAACTACCTTGAGTATGATTAACTTTAATTTGTTAGCCTAAATTATATAATCTATCTACTTATTTAAATGTTACTTAAAAATAAAGAAACTCAAAATAATTAAATTAATTAAACTTAGTAAAGTGAAGTGATAATAATTAATAAATAAATTTTATTCAGTAAGTTATAAAACAATATTAATAATTCTTTAATCAAGTCATCTTCTTAACATATTTAAAAATATAATGTAGAAGATTAAGTTTTAATCTAGATAGAGAATCATAAGAATTATACATACATGCAGAGAGAGATGTGTATGATGGTGAGTAGTTGGACGACAAGAAAATTCTAGTGCTTTTGATTAATCTATTATTTTCAAGAAAAATAATCTCATGAAAATTACTACCAATATAATACTATGCTGTCTATAGAGAAACAAATTTTGTGTAGTCTATAAATAAAATAAAGTTTAAAAATATTTTCAGTAATTAAAAATTTTTGCTTCCATATATTTAATTAAATTATTATTATAATTAAGTTATAATCGAAGTTAGAGGCATCTTTAATCCTAAATCATATAAAATTTATAAACTTATTTTTTTTTAAGGTATTTATTAATAATATCTTCATTTAAATAAAATGGCATTTGAATATTAAAGTACTTACTCTAAAATAAAACTTATCTGATTAATGTATTTCATTAATGTGTTTAGGCAATTATAATTATAACTTCTGACCACCAATCATAATTTAAAAAAAATAACTTTGCTCACTTTAATGACATTCAAAATCCTTTGTATTCTTTTAAATTCTCTAAATTTTAATTGTTGAGAAATTTCTTAGGTTTCCACTCTTGCCCTGCTATTCCATTTCCACAATAATAGTAATTCCAACATATATTCCTTAATTATTCACTTTTAATAATTAAACTATTTTTAGGTTGGTCAGGTGACTCTAATAAATTATAGATATACTACTACTATGAAATGATTTAGAATGAAGTTTTTTGTAGTTATTTTTTATTAAATTAACATCAATTTTCTTAAAATTAGGAAAAATGGCATATATGATGATGATCGACTTGTTCACAAAGAAGATGTTAAGATATTCTTGAGGATGTTAAATCATTAGTTCACTTGCAATTCATATATTATCAGCTGAATTCTCGTAATTTAAAAAAAAAAACTCAAATTCTTTAAGAGAGTATCTGTTGAAATAATTCTTAGTAATGAATTATTTCATCTTTATTTATATATGATAGATATATGTGAGTTTTCTCCCTTAACTCTATTATATTAAAATGCAGAAGGATCATAATAAACAGAAAGATTTTTGTATTTATAATTGTACTTTTATTAGTTTAGCATTCAATTTGACTTAAATTTATAATCACATAATAAACGCCCAAACTTAAGTTTATTATTGATCATAAAAATTGTTACTTTTAGGTTTTTTTTATTAAGATCATTACAACTTAAATCTCATTAGGAGGATTTTCTTGAAATTGAAAATCTAAAGTCAGTCTCCTTTAATAACTCTTGACTCATATAAGAACATAAAAATCGACGTCTCAAGTTAATTTATTAAATTAAATATCTTTCTCACCCTCACTGTATAATTATTTAAACGTGCTGAGATTGATTATAAATATAAAAATACTTGACACATTATTGGAAAAGGCAGTTTAATCTTAGATTTCAATAATTATTTTTATTATTTAATATAATATTATTTTAAATTTTAGTTTATTACATCAATTATTAAAAAGTTTTTTGATTAATGATTGTTAATATAATTATATTTACTTCTCATTAACTTATTAAAATATATATTTCTTGTTAATTATAAATTACTTAAATAAGTTTCCCTTATCTTGACTAATTTAACTATATTTATTCATAATTATTGAAAATGCTTTATAAATGAATTAGCTAGCTTTATCTACTATCAAGTGTGATTTTCATAGATTATTATTTAATTAAAAAAAAACAACATTAGAAGTTATAATTGGAACAAAATCAAATACAAAATTAGTTTTGTTAAATAATAAATCTTCTAAAGCAAATAACTCGTGCTATTCTGAATAATTCTTTTAAATAGGCATTTGCTTAATTGTGGGCAGTGGGAGAATCTTGATAAAAGACTTCAAAATATATTTATATATAATCAATAAGTTATTAAAAATAATCATATGATAATTATAAGCTTTTATAAGGGAAATAAAAAATACATAAGATTAATTTATCATTTTGTATTGAATTTAAACAGGTATTATATTTATAAAGGATCAACTGTGAATCTGTGAATAGAATAAATATGATTATTATTATTATATCATATTTATTAAACATACCTTCTACATCACTAACAAATATTTTGTAACCCCAAAACCCCTCACATCGTACACCCATCAAATGAAGACTGTAGTTTGACCTTTCTTACAACCAGTGCAGCAAAGTAAAAAGTATTCAAGAAATCAAAGACAATTTACAAGCCCAAGAAAAAGCTCCCAACCTTGATTGACTTGACAATCAGCTCAGACGAGGATGAAAAGTCGGTCATCACTATACACTTCGTCAACTCAGATCTGCCTGAAAACATTAACAATCTTGACTCAACTTAGTCTACACCCTAAAACTAAATAAAATATAACAAAAATCCTATTATATTTTACTTCGATTGGATTATATCTTGTCAGTAAATAAAATACTCACAATAAAATTAGTAAAAGTAAATAACTTAATAAATTTAAAAACTTTCCTATACTATCTAATTATTCACATTCTATAATCTTTCTCATAAAATAAAAATATATTATAAATGTTGAAGGTATCATATTAATTCATTTAAAAATTAAATTTGATTTTCATAAAAAAATAATCATTATTGAAATAATAAAAAACCATATTAATTTGTAAAGAATAAGTCATTAAAGATATAAATTCTATATTAAATTTAAATGCTTTAATCGAAAAAAGTTTAATTTAAAGGAAATATATCTAATGAAACTTAAATATTTATTATGAATATTTACATATTCAAGTCATTAGTAAATATTGAGAATAAATAAAGCGATTTAAGTGGTTTGAGAGGGAGTGTGCAAAATAATTAAAAAGTTAATCAATAATGAAAAGTTAAGGTACTGTCATGTTGTCTTAATTTACTAACGATTATCTAAATCTCCTTGCAAAAAATCATAATATGGTCTTTATCCCTATATTTATTCTCTTTGCTCAAAAGTCAAATTTTAAATTATCACTCACAACTAATCTCTATATAAGAATGCTTTTCTATATATTAGTTGTGAGTGATGATTTTAAATTTGACTTTTGAGCAAAGAGAATAGATAGAAGGATAAAGACCATATTATGATTTTTTGCAAGGAGATTTAGATAATCGTTAGTAAATTAAGACAACATGACAGTACCTTAACTTTCATTATTGATTAACTTTTTAATTATTTTGCACACTCCCTCTCAAACCACTTAATTCGCTTTATTTATTCTCAATATTTACTAATGACTTGAAATTTGAAAAAATATTTTTCATTTTAATTAAAATTATTAAAATATCAGTCACTTTTTAGATTTATAGTTAAGTAATTAATTCAATTTAATTAAATCATTTATTTACATAAATTTTTAAATTATTCTTTATCAAATAAAATTCATGTCTTAAACAACGAGGTTTTCAAATCATTCTATGATTTATATTCTCATATAATAAATATTTTTATAAAATATTTATAAATTAATTGCCTATCATAAATTATGATTTAAAATGATTTAATAACATGACAACATCAGAGGATTTTTGTCTCCTTAAAACAATTTTTCACAAGAAAAACAATTAGATTCCTTTAGACAAATGATAGTCTCTCGTAAAACCACAGATATAAATAAATCCATAACTTTAATCTTTGATTAATTTAGTTTGAAAGATTTTCCGAATTTTAAACATCGAATATAATATTAAATCTTGAGCAGCTATTTGCAGTGAGATATGATGGATAAGAAACCTTTGCCTACAATTTATCACAGTTACATGACATAATGGATAAAAGAAATGATTCACTCTAATGAAATTCAAAATCATGTACAAAGCTGTGTTGAATAGGTAAGAAAAGCTTATGTTTATAAATCACTATTATATGTCATTTACTTGGTAATTTTGAGATTTTAAATTAGATCTATAGGTATAATAAATCATGTACAAAACTTTGAATAATCCAAATTAGCCCTATCAAAATTATTTATCTTATATTTTGATATGCATAATGTTCTTATTTAAAATTCAGGGAAATAAAAAGACTTACATTTCTAAAGTCCAATCAAAAAATTAAATAGAAATAGAATGTCCCAATCAATGGAGATGGGTGAAAGAAGGGACAATCAAACAAAAACCTCAAATCCCTCATTTAAAGTAATCAATAGAGATAGAGTAGAAATTGATATTAATAAGGACTTAGATTAGCTAAGGCGACTTATGATGTCTATGAATGTAAATAATAATGATAGATAGCAACTCATAAACTTATAAGTAATTTTGCATTTATCTATTTTATCTTAGTAATAAATTATTTAAAACTTATTCGCACAAATGGCAACTAATAAAGAAAAGATGTACAACGAGACTTTAAAAATGTAAAATGGCCTACAAAGACTTAACAATATAACTGAATCTCTTCAAGTAAATTAAGACATGTTGTAAGGTATGTAAGATGAAACCAGAATGATATTTCGATATATTAATGATCCAGATGGTGAGTTGAAGGAAGAGAGCAATTTAGACGATAAATCCTAAGTTAATAGTCCCAAAACTCTGTTCAGTATGGCTACAGGGTTTAGCCCTAAAAGTATGTATGAATAAAATACTGGTTCTCAAAGAAACTTAAGTGCAAATAGAGCTAAATAAAGTACGTTTGTTACGGGAGCAGTAAGACTACCAAACTAAAATTCTCTAGAAAGAAAAGAAAGTTTCAGCAGTAAAATTAAAGAAGGTCAAAATATTAACAGCATTAACTTACAGAAATCAATAATTTTTATATATAAATCAGAGAAAGAAGATTTGAAACTAATGTAATTCTTAAAAGATTGGGACAAAGAAGAGCCTCAAACCAACTACGACATAGACCTTTATAAATTTATTATTTTATGCTAATGAGTTGTGGATGACAACAAAGCAATTTGAAGACGACCTGAAAAAGCACTATCATGTTTACAATTTATAACTTGAGTAGGTTACAAGGTCTCACTACAAAAGGGAACAAACGATGAAAGAGAAGTTTGAATTTTATGTTGATGCTACCGAAGTAAGTTAATGTGTTTCTTTATTTTTGTTTAGAAAGCTGTAAACTAACTAAAGTTAGATATTGTGAAAATGAAAGACTAATATGAAATGCAAATTTGTGACTACTAATCATTCTTATATAATTAGCACATCCCCTTTGATGACATAAACAATTTAGTGAGAATGGATAACTTATAGCTATCTTCAGACAATCAGCACTCAACTGATTAGTATATAAAGTCCTTGCAGAAATGTATTAGAAGTTTGAAATTGGAAGTTAAGCATCTTGATACTCAATTACTATACGCAAGAAAAGACATAAAATCTTTAGAAGACAAAAATAGCAACTTAAAAGAGCAGCTTAACTAATCAAGAGACTATTGTGTTCAAGGAGCTTTTTAATTTTTTATTGCTTTCAATTTTTAGCTGCATAAATCCTTAAGTTTTTCAATTCTATTAATCTCATTGATGAAGAGGTTGGCAAGTAACCTTTGATAGTATTCAGAGATAACTTTGCAATTAATAGCCAATTTATTGACACATATGATAATATTATGAAGTTTAGCGTGGCAAAGTTTGAACTTGTAAGCAAACATTTTCTATAAATGAAAAAGGTTTTGACAGAGTCAATTAAAAAATAAAATGAAGGAGTTCCAAAAAAATCAATTGCTAAAACTACTATAAACTCGCCCAGAAGTGGTGTTTTAATTCCAGGATTTTAAACTTAAGGGTCAATCAAATTAAACGAAAAAAGTTCTGATGGTTCATCTTAAGTGATAACCAATTAAATAAAAATCTTATTAAATAAATTTATTTCAA
The DNA here is from genome assembly GCA_000711775.1 of Oxytricha trifallax. Lineage (NCBI taxonomy): Eukaryota > Ciliophora > Spirotrichea > Sporadotrichida > Oxytrichidae > Oxytricha > Oxytricha trifallax. The sequence goes on from ARYC01006803.1 coordinate 7,405, forward strand.
GGTATTTTTAAAGTTTGTAAATGACAGTTAAAGAGCGATAAGGTTGATAATTGCTAGTTATATGGGAATAGAAACACTTGATGGTAAACCAAAAGATCTACTTAAAATTTAAGAGGGAGGAAGAAGGTAGACTATAATCGTGCCTAACAAGCAAGCTCTTATGAGAAAACAAACTACTAAGAACTCAAACTCTAAAAGTAAGAAGAGTAAATTAATTTTTTTATAATTTGGATCTTTGCTCTAGATACCTACCAATGACTTTGATAAAAGAGAAAGCAGTGTAGATTCAAAAGCTTCTCCCTTGCATAGAAGAAACCCTTAATCTTTCTTTACTTCTGGAAGTTTACCAGGAAGAAAGTCTGCTAGAGTTTCAAAATTAAAGGCAACTTAAGATCCAACCGAGAAATATAAAATAGACTTTGAAGCTTATAGAAATGAAGATGATAGGTTGACTTTTAAATAGGGCACTTACCTCCTCACATATATTGAAGAAGCTTTTAACATAAAGTTACCTAAAGAAATACAGATAGAAATTGTGAATCAAATTTCAGTAGAAAGGCTATTTGTGAAACTAAATCAAATTATGTTAGATGTTTTAGCAGAAAGAAAAAGGGCTGAAAATTATCCATATCCAATAAGCGATTTAATTGAAGTCGTAAAAGGAGTTGAAAATGGAGAATTTTAAGGATTTCAAATTAACCATAAAATGGCTAGATTAATGTTTATCAAAAGTTTGAACGATGAATGCTCCTTAAGAAGTAATTAAATTTTGCTTAACATATTTATATAGACTTGATATCTTATTTTGCGCACATAAATAGAGCATTTCACAGTGATAAAACTCTAAAGATTTCAAATGTAATAGAGGAAGTAAAAGTTGAAACACATTTAGAGAAAGAAATTCAAACTTACTTTCCAGACTATTTTAGATCGAAGCTCAGAGAACTTTACTTAGGCGTAACTTATCAATTGCCAGATAGTATACCTTATAAATTCGAAAAACTGACTGACGAGTGTGACAACTAGCAAGATTTCTTAAAACTTCCAATTAAGCATATTTATGCTACGAATATCAAGGATATATTAAATGAAGATAATGTTAACTATGAGGAGAAGAAAATCAAACTAAACTTAGAGCTATTTATGGATTAACTTTCTAATAAGTTAAAAGATATCATCAAGACATAGTATGACAAGCAATTTGAGGCTCATTAATAATTAAGAGAGTATGAAAATAAAATTGAAAATGCTGGAGAAGAGCTTCCCAAAAAGGGTGAAAAGTTTAAGTTTAAGATCAATTTTGATGAGCTTTTTATGGATGAAAAAACATTAGCTGAAATGAAGAAAACCCTAGCAAGATTAACATAGAAGATGTCTAGGAGGAAAGCTATTAACCAATCTAATGACGATATTCTTAATGACGGTTAACTTTTAGACTCTCACGATAAATCTAAATAAAAGAATAGCTTTTCGAGAAAAGAAAGCGTGATGCAAGCCGAAAAAGTAATGGCTGAGAGATGTAAGTACACCTAACATTAAATTTTATTGATCTTTATAGATCAATCGTTAATGAGACCTCTTGACGAAGTAACTGCAGCAATTTTATTAGAAGCAGAAAAGAATGGAATTTTTCTAGAAAATACAAAAATTGATTAGCTATTAGCAGCAGCCTTAAGAGAAGATGATAAAACTTACGTAATCGAAATTTTAACTCAATTTTTAACAAACTTAAGAGAGGTTGTCGAAAAGCACCCTGAATATCATACTGTTCTCTTAGTTGGTAAAAATGGATTTGATATGAATCAGTAGAGAGTAATTATGAGCAAGGAAGAAAAGTAAAACTATTAAAACCCCAAAGAATAAAAAGATATAAGAAGTGAGTTAAATCATGTGAAAATTATCAAAATTAAAAAAAACGTATTTAAACTTGGAAAATATAAATTGATTATCAAGCTAAGTATCTGTTGTGTTTCATAATTATTTTCTTAATATTGTCTTTCGATGAATTATATTTTAATAAAATTGCCAATATATCACTTTTACTTTTGTTTAATAATTACTAGATTTTATTTTATGTAAAATTTGGTTTTACCGAGCTAAGATCGAGGATTTAGAGAGACTAATAAAAAGACAAAAAACTTAATAAAGTGGTAATTACAATTAAAGTCTCTTTGCTTAAGGATCAAACTCCAAGATATCTAAAATTGGTGCTCTACTGGGAGAATCATTAAAGAACAAAATCATGAACTCTACTATTGTTTCTCATGAATCAACTAAAGTCTAGAAAGAAAGTTATGAAAAAGTTAATTCAATAGAGAGAAAGAAGACCAATCTATTTTTGTAGTCAAGAAAGCAGGCTAATAAATTCATGCTATCTCCTAATGAGCATACTATTTTAGGAATACATTCGAAATTGGGAAATTAATTTTAATTAAATAAATAATTAATCAAGATAGTGGCAGTTAAAGTTGACCAATTTGAACAATCTTGGGCTCATTTGAAAGAGAGTTTAAAATTAGCTGGACATTACTTCTGGCGGTACTATTTTATCGCATCCCTGAAGCATTATAACTTCTCTTTAATAAGGGTATAATTTAATGAATTTACATTAGTTTAATTAAAGTCGAGTTATCTCGCTCCAGAGATGAGATAAAATAGTACCGCCAATAACAAAGTCCAGCTAATTTTGAATTCTATATCAAATTAGCTCAAGATCGTTCAAATTGGTCAACTTTAACTGCCACTAATTTGATTAATAATATTTATTTAATTAAAACTTATTTGCCAATTTCGAATGTATTCCTACAATATCAATTCGAGTTAAGAAGTTTAGAAAAATCAAAATGTATCTATTCCAGAATTAAAACAGAGAGGGTCATTAGGAGTATTAGGTAATACTAATATTGCTAAATTTTATTTAACTAGAGGACATTAATGAAATTAATATATATTAATCCATTATATGATACAGATAAAGTTGTGCTAATTTTAATTTGCTTAGCAAATATATTATATTAAAAATACTTAATTGTATTTCACAGTAAATAATGGCTTTATTTTCAGAGCTCAAGTAAATTGATATTTTTTGTTTAAATAATCATTTTGTTTATTTGACTGATTAGTTAATAAATTGCTAACCTAAGCTAATTTTTCACATGTTTTCGAGTTTATTTTAGAATTTAAGAAGGTTAATATATCTATTTTTTATTACTAATATAAGAAAATTTAATTTCAAAAATCGTAGAAACTCAAATATATTTATCAATAATCAAATAATCAAATCCTTATAATTTATGTTATTTAATTATAATCATTTATATTAAATTTAAGTAAATATTCTTAAATTATTTGTATTTTTTAAATAGTAAGCCTATTACTTAATAAAAGTCGCGAAGAAGAAGTATTTTGTAGACTTAATAGAATCCAAGAAATTTATTGAGTTTTTAAAACTATGGTGCTCTAAACGGATCCTAAGAATCAACTGAATTTCAATCATCGGTTATCTTTTAAGTTAATTACTATTTCTATCTTGAATAGCCAGAGATCCACAGTTAGAAATAACAATTAATTGAACATTATTTCTTCAGAAGGGTATATTGAAAATATGACTAGTTAAAATAACATGAAATAAAGTTTTGAAAGATAAAGAAATCACATGGTAAATGTGCCTACTTAAGATTCGAACATATATTCTGGTAATTAACAAGAGTCTTTTATGATGTCTTAAACTGCGAGATAGGGAGCTACAAATCCATTATATCTAGAGAAAACTATATCTACAAGAATTTCCCCGAATACTAACAATCAGAAATATCCGCAGTTAACAAAAAATATATCGGTAACTTAACCTCCATCTCCAATAAACCAAAATAAGCCTATTTAGAAAAATAGTTCAAAAAAGGTAAATAATTCAATAATAACTTCAAATCATAATCGAAATAACATTCTAGAACAGTAGCAATAAAATCTAAAAGCTAACTTATAGAATAGTAGATTAAAGAAAACATAAAAAATTGCGATTGGCGCTTTAAATGAGGAAAATTAAGTCAAGTAAAACATTCGAAAAAGTTTTATGATTATTGATGAAGTAAAAGATGCTCTTGAGTCTAGTTCAAATTAAAAGCAATGGTAACTTACACCAGGTTAAAATATAGAAAAAATTGATTAATATTAACAGAATTTGAAAGGTTCAAGGAGAAGCAATAATATGCCCTCTTCTAATAAAATTATGTAAACCCCTTGCATTTATAAAGCAAATTAAACTAATATTGTAAAAAAAAGTTAATCAGCTAAGCTAATTAATATTCAATTACATTCATATTTTTCTGCAAATATCTAAAAACCCTGTCTTTAGAATTACCTAATTGATTAATTTAATAATTTCGAATCTATTTTATTGATAAAATGCAATTATTTTTATTTTTCTATGTCACTCTTAATTTGAATTTAAATCTATAAACTTTGATTTTATAATAGCTTACCTCATAAAAGAGAAGAATTAAAGAGAGATAATATTGGATAGCAAAGTAGCACAAATTAGTTAGATGAGTATGAATCAGCAATAATTGAAACCAGTGAAAGAATCGAGTCTCAAGAAAGTTTCCTAAAAGAATCAACTGGAAGAGATCATTTAAAAGTACATATTTTATTAAATAATGCTTAACTGATTAATTCCTATTTTTATGTATATTTAATTTCTATAACATCATGAGATTGAATAATTCTTCAGTGCTAGATAAAACAATCAACAATTTAAAGAAACAAACGATAAAAACATTAGAACCAGAATATTAACTGGGAGATTTTCAGATTGATTATATTTTTTAATGATTTTTTATATTTAATTATATGAAATTCTTGAGACACTAAATAATTAGCTTGTCAGTATAGATTGATCATTATGAGCTGTATTGAACTAATTAAATTGAAAGAGGATATAAATATTTATAATATATAAGAAAAGAAAAATGAACAAAGCTTTATTTTTATCTGCCATCATCGCAATTGGTGCTGTCTCTGCCGATGAACGTTACAACCTTCTCTCCAAGAAAGAAACCGCAAATGTTGTTCATATATATATCATTATTCTTGTATAGATTAAATTTCAATATTTGGTTTCTGCTTTAATTAAGGGGGATCCTTATAATTTATGATTCTTATATAAATTATTTTTTGTGACATCTAAGATCCTGACTTTGGATTACACAATGGAAGGTGATGTTAACTACAAAATTAACTTGCCAGAGTTGAAAGCTATCATAAACTGGAACCCCTCTGACTCTACTCAGGGAATTAGAAGTTTCGTTGGCCTTGAAGTCAACTCATAAACTTTAAATTATTAATTAATCAACAATTGTATATCATGTCACTCTTAGTTATTTAAAATTATTAAGAAGAAAATCCTTCAAATTTTATTTAATTTTGTTTAATGGAATTAAATGTTGAGTTTACCTTAACTTCACCGTGAAAGCTGAATTAATGCAAAAGACCATTCAAAAACTTACCTTCAGTTTGATGCCATTCAGATTATACCCACTCTTGGACTACTTCTCAACCACCAGATCAACCAGCAGCGGCTTGGTCACCTTCTACAACAAACTCTCCGCATACCTCCAACTTGGTGAAATCCACACTCTTTACTACTCAAACTGGAAATCATGCGGTAACTCATTATCAATTCATATAAAAGCAATTAATTCGATCTTAACATCGATTTTTGAAAGGGTATTGGGCAGATCATATTCTAATTTTAATAATAGTTTTTAACACCTTTGTAAACAGCGATGGCTCAAACAACTTCGACGACGCTTTCCTCATCTCATACTGCGGTTACAACGAGGAATCTGAACTCGCCTCAGAAGACTCAGCTACCTATTTATTATAAATATCTTGCTATTAATATATGAACACATTTTTATTTAATATAGTTATTTCCCAAGCTTGTATGGTTCTAGATGGCAAAAGGAAATCAAACTTTGGGAATATATTATATCATTTAATATAAAATATAAAAGTCAATTTATTGAAGCATTTTTAATAAGAATACACTGAGTACAAGTACTGAGCAGCAATTAGACCTTAGTTTGGAACATTGAAACGATCTTTTTATCAAGATACTATAAGCAGCTGCCAGCCTTTCTCACAATAGTTTGGTGAAGTAGCTCGCACATTAATAACTTCTAATAATGAATTTAAATTATCTCGCATTTAACTCTTACTCCAATAATCTTACTATTATTGTCAATATATTAATGATTTGAGTCACAAAGATTTAATGATTTACATAATATATAAACTAATGGAAGTTTAAGGATTTTAATTTTAAAAATATGCATTGTTTTTTATATATTATAAAAAAGCAAAAAATTACAACATACATACTTCACTTAAAAAATATAATTTATACTTAATTTTTAAAGCTAAAATTAAATTTAACACATATATTAGAATTTTTAAATATCTTTGTATTTGAACAATTATTTATGAATTTTCATTTCAATTGTGTAACAGTAGATTTAAATTAATTGGAAATATATTAATATTTATTATCGATTTCAATTTATAGTTTTTAGGTTAATTGCTTTCTCATAAATTCCCTTTAAATTTAATGTAAGAAGAAAATTCAGAGTAATCTTTTAAAAGTATAATCAATCAATTTAATATTAATAAATTTGTTCATACTCATACAGCATTAATTATATTAAACAAATGGCTCTAGCAATCAAGTATACTTATAAAATAGTGATTCTAATTTTTAATTTTAAATTAAGTTTTAATTTTAGTAACTTAACAGCGTATAAGAAGCAAGATTGAAATATCTTAAAGATCTTTAATTTCAAGGAATAAACGATTATCGATCATGAATTTTTAAAAATCAAAAATTATGTTTATTAATAATTTAACGTAATCTAATTCTATAATTCATAATTTAATGTAAGATGGTTTAAAAACTTAGGAAATTGCCAAAACCTCTCTCGATACTTACTATAAAAATCACCTTTTTTTAAATGTAAGTGCACTTTATTTAAAGCAGTTTATCTGAAAAACCCAATTTCCACTTAAAACAAACAATTTATTTGATAAAAATCAAGTATTTTAATTTGTTTAATAATTTAGATAAATGAATCTGCGGTTAGTGAAGAATAAGTGATATCAGAGAGTAATCAAAGAAAATTTTAAATCAAACAAAATTTCTCAATATAAGATCTGATTTTCTTCTTCGCTAAACTAAAATTGATTTAGAAAAATCAGAATAAATTATAATATGAAATGCTTAATTAAAAACTAAGTGTAACATATAAATCGCACAATCTGAGAAATCCCTTATTTATTTCATTTTTTTCTCTGTATAATATTTATATATTTAAGTATATTTAATTTTAGGCAGTTTGGATTAATTTACATTTTTATAATTTACGATTCTTTTCTATTTTATCAATAATAAAGCAAAAACACAAATAATATCATTCCTAAAGAAGAAATTGAGATTTCATCCAAGAAATATCTAATAGATGTAAGTTATTAAAATCAACGTTATTTTCAATGATTAATGGGATTATTTTGATAGATTTTAGAAAATGAATTTGATGAACTCAATACTCAAGTCATATGATCTATAGTAGATGGAGATGTCAAAGTTAAGAAGGTATGTCATAATAATGTTATGAGTAGAACGCTAATATGTTAATATTTAGAAAAAGTATCAACATAAAGCCAGAGAGGAGGTATTTATAGATAGAGTTCAATTGAAGAAAAATCAAATCAAATCCTCCCTAATGAATCTGTTGTTATCTGGTCATCTCAAGCAGAAGGATCATGTAAGAAATCAAATTCCACTCTAATTTAATCAGACTTGTGACTACACAATAGATATCTATATCATACTTTTTTTTATAGGACTAAAAATTGTAACTTCTGGATGAAAAGATCCATATCTTGTAAGATGCTGTGTAAAATAATGAATATTAGCATTTTGAAAATTATTTTGGGCTTTAACTAGCACCAGTTTAATCTTAAGATTAAACCAATCAAAATGCTTTAGCAATCAAATCTGCTGCATAAGAACCATTTATAAATTTTTTCCAATAATATTTATGTGTTTATTTTAAGATCCAATAGAAGTAATCCGTAAACTTTAAGTTGAGAAGAAACTAAGGAAATAACGAAAGCTCTAAATTTTAAAAGCCTTATAAGAACGCGAAGCTCAAGAAAAATTGGAGTTATAGAGAGAGCAAGATATCCAAGAAAAATAGAGAGAATTCTAGAGATAGTAATAACTTAAGACTTTGTAGCAACGTTTATAAGAAAGAGAAGAGTTGAGAAAACAATTTTAAGAAGAAACCAGTCTAAAAGTGAAAGAAGTCCAAAATTAGAAGTATCTCTTCAAATCAATTGAAGAGTGATATCACGATTAATTTGAGAAACCTTAGATGGAGTAAAATTAAAGACGGTTACAAGAAATCAAAGAAGTTATGGCTAAGCCATTATATATTGAGCAAATAAATAAGCATGAAAGAAAATATTAGAAACTCAAAAATAAGTATGAAAGAGAGTAGAAAAAATAAAGAGAGCAAAGTATCGAAGCAGAGAGGGAGCATATTGAAAATTTAAGACACAAGCCAGATTTGAGTTTTATAGAGGAAAGAAAGAAACAAGAGTTAATTGACTTAAAGAAAAAGCAAGAGTTCAAAACTAAAATTTCGTCTTATGCAGAATAAACTATTTTAACCATTCTTCGTATTTAGATAAACTGTTACACTTTAAGTATATGTTAGAGAAATGTATTATCCAAAGATTAGTGAAGATAAAAAGCAAGAATTAGAGAGCCTAAAAGAATAGCTAAACGCCAACAAGCCAAAGGTTGCTTAAAGTATGATTAAAATAGAATCTAACTATTCAAGAAACAACGAGGCATTAACTTCTGAAAGAAAAACAAGCCACAAAATTTCCCAAAGTGTGAATTATTATAACTCTTAAGGAGATTTAAGGGCAAAAGCCTACTTGTAAAAGTCATAACCTCGATATTTAGATCATTACTACAAAGTAGAAAGAAGCCAGAATAATTACGATTTTAGTTAAGATAAAAGTTTATCAAGCGAGTTTCATAATCAATCAGTAGATTATAGTAGTGGTGAACATAAATATCGCTCCAAGATAAGAAAAGTTAATTTGAAGACAAATAAGTCAGTCATTCAAGATGATACAACATCATCTTAGAAATCAAAATCATAAATTATAGATTTTTTGAAAGAATAGCGAATCAAAAGAGCAGAGTAAGAAAGTTAGGGTATCAACTTTAATAGAAACTATTTCAATGATTTCACGAAAGATTCTGATAATCTTTGCATAAGTTATCAATTTATAAATGTGAATTTGTGAATCAGTTTATAAGCTCCTTTAATTCTGTTAAGCGAATTGAATAATTGAATGATAGGGCCAAGATAATTGAGGAGAGAGCTCAAAGGTAAGAAAAGTTTCTGAAATCTTCAAACCATAAAAAGGGTGATTCAGTTTCTTAAACTATAGCTGTGAATGAAATGTACATCGATGCTATTTAGGCCAAACTAAAAATCTTAGATTAAATATGAAATTATAAATGACTTAATTTTATCATGTGGTTGCTTAAGATTTTCATTTTGATAATGAAATAACTCGAGAAATTTGTGGTATGGTTAATGAATTTAATGTTGCTTAAATTGGTTATCTCTCTAAAAATAGAATAATTTTCCATAATACTTAATAGTGTGAAAACTCTTTTTTGTCTTGTTCATTCTTTGCCAACTCTAAGGAGAATCTTTCCACCGTGAAGACTTTCTAATTGATCAAGTGCTTTGTCCCAGTCTTTTAAGTCCATTTCTTTGCAGGCTTGAACTCCAAACTTCTTTCCTCCTGATTTGAAATCTTCCTTAATTTCATCACAGAATTGGTTGTATGTTGCTTTAGGAAGCTCCTATAAATATATAATTATATAACTGAAAGGATATTACTTCTCTAAGATATCTCTCAAGGAAGAAACCCTTGATTTGTTTTCCTTCAACAAAGAGTTAGGTTACTGGAAGCTTAAGATCTTCGTTGCTCAAGTTTCCTAAAATTCTTACAATATAAAATGAAAGTACATTAAAATTTGGTAAAAACTTTAAGGTTTACCATAATCAAGGTAGACTTTGGTGGCATACAGTTAAAGATTCTTCCTGTGAGGTCACCACCTACGCAACTAATATAAATTAGAGGCTCTACTTCCTTGATGAATGAACACATTTAGTCTTTGAATTGTCCTGTGTTTTGGTTAATGACGTACTTGACGTTGAATTTATCTTTGAATTCCTGAATTTGATTGTCTTCTCTAACCACAGCTATAACGTCTATATCGGATTCTCTGCAAAGTTAGATCAAAGTTCTGCCTAAGTGGCATGAGGCACCATCAATGATACAAGATCTGTGATTGTTCTATAAAATGATTCTTCTCAAAGAGAGGGCCGTCAAAGGATTCACAAACGCATCAATGGCTTCCTTCAAGTTTGTCTGATCGTCGAGGAAAATAAGGTTCTCTCTTTTCTTGATGGCATATTCGGCCCATCCATCACAGCAGAAGGCTACTTTTTATAAATTTAATTTATATGTAGAAGACTTTTACATTGATATAATAACAAACTTTCTTGCCTTAGCAATCTGCTCCGAATTCTTGTCCACATTTTTCAATGATTCCGACTCCTTCGCAGCCCAAGGCATAATCATTGATTTATTTGTTCTACATAAGAATTTTGTCATAATAGTTGACGGAGGAGTAAAGCACCCTGATAAGACAATCGTCATTGGCAATGATACGTAGTGAGTCCTCTACCATTTTGAAGCCACCCTCAGAGAACTTGACTCTTCTGAAGGTATTTGCACCTGGCTCATTAGTTTTTTCCTTGGTAAACTCTTTACCTTTTTGGCTGAACTTTTGTTCTTCTTGTTTCTGTTGATATGCTTGTGACATTCAAAATTAACACTTAAAAATTGAGAAGAAAATATAAAACATATTTTTATTTTTAATTGGCTTCGTTTGTAAGTTAGTATAAGTAAGTGTAAAGTTAATTAAAGTGTTATTAATAAAAGTAATTCGGTCTTAATATAGATTAATTTTTAGATTCATAAAATAATTATTAAAAAAAGAATTAAAATATATTAAATATAGACTAATTTATTAAATCTAATTTATAAATTAATTTAACAATTATTTATATTAAAATTTTCTTTTAAATTCATTTTAACTTTTTAATAAATTATATGTATTTTTACTAATTCATTAACTGCCTTAGGATTCTCACTAATATTTTAAAAATAACAATTAAATTGATAATTAAAATTAATTAAAAAATAAAAAATAAATTAGTATGGTTGAAAAGTCTTCCACTTTTAAACTATTGAAAAATGTTGAAGGAAATTATAAATTTGTAGATGAGCCTTTTCCAAAACCCTAATCTGGTGAAGTCCTAATCTAAGTACATTAAAACGTAATTTTACGTTAAAATTTATTATTTATAAAACAGTCAAAGTTTATTCATCTTTCAATCCATTAGACAGATTCTTGTATTTTACAGCTAAGCTAGAAAGAGTGGGTTCCGAAGGTTCTGGTATCGTCACAGCCATAGGTGAAGACGTGGCCTAATCATATCTTGGCAAAAAAGTATCTTTTATGCATCAAGCCTGGGCAGAGTATAAAATAGCAAAAGCTGACGAGGTTATAATTTTAGATGATAGTCAAGATCTAGCAAAAGCTGCAAATGCCATGGTAAATCCATTGTCTGCTGTGGGAATTCTAGAAATTGCAAGGCAAAGAAATGTTAAGGTTTTGGTTTAAACAGCTGCTGCATCTTAATTAGGGAAGCAAGTCATTGCTTTAATGAAAGCTGAAGGAATATAAACTATCAATATTGTAAGAAGAGAAGAGTAATTCAAGCAACTTAAGAGCTTATATGGGTGTGAATATGTCCTTGACTCTAGTAAACCTGAATTTGTGCAAGATCTTCAAGGACTAATTAATGAACTTGAACCTACTTTATTGATAGACTATCTCGCTGGAGAACTACCAGGTTAAATTTTTCAAATAATGCCTGCAGAATCCTAGCTAGTTATTGTGGGAGTACTAACAAGCACTGAAATCGTTATTAAAGCAGGAAATTTACTTTATGGAGATAAAACAGTTCGAGGTTTCAGGTGTTCAAATGGATCGATTAGAAAAGCAAAGAAGAAAGACTTAAGGTACACAAAAGAATTGCAGATGATTTGAGAGATGGAGGAAAGATATTTGGAAGTTAAATTGTCAAAGAAATAGCTTTTGACAATTAAGTTTAAATTAAAATTATTTACAATTACATGGAAGGATTCAAGGAATAACAAAATTTAGCAACTGAAGGAAAGATATTGATTAATATTTTTAGATAGAATCACAAATTATGATAATATTGTTATACTTTAAAATCTTTATAAAATTAAAGAATAAATATGTTTCCTGAAATGCTGTAAAATGAAGTCAGGCATCAAACTACGTAATTAAACAATTAATAAAATTGGATTTACAAAAAGTATAATAATAAAATCTTTCTGTAAGATATATATTTCTAGAACAAACAAGGCACATGGTAGAACTCGGATAACCAACTTATAGATTACTGAAAAACATAGAAGGCGAATACCAATTTGTTCATGAAGTGGTCCCTTAACCTGGTTAAGGAGAAGTACTTGTTAAAGTTGCTTATAATAAACAACTAGAAATTTTACTTTATTTTATAAATTTATACTCTACTTTCAATCCAATTGATAGATATCAATATTTTTTGTTCAAAACAGAGCATGTTGGCTCTGATGGATCAGGAACTGTTGTTTAGGTTGGAGAGGGAGTATTTTTTTATTTTATTTGAATGTATTTACAATTTTGCTAACGATTTAAGAATGTATTTATGAATTATGCTATATAAAAGAGTAGATAATTCTTTAATTGGAAAGAAAGTTGCATTCTTACTAGGAGCTTGGGCTGAGTATAGATTAGTTAAGAAGGACGATCTCATGGTTTTAGATGATTCTCAAGATCTTTCAAAAGCAGCTAATGCAGGCATTAACCCAGTGACAGCAGTGGGACTTTTGGAGCTGGCTCAAGAAAGAGGTGCTAAGGCTATCATTCAAACTGCAGCTTCATCACAATTAGGAAAACAAATTAACAAACTATTCCAAAAGCACGGAATCTAAGTCATTAATGTTGTGAGAAGGGAAGAACTAGTTAAACAACTTAAGGAGGAATTTGGATTTGAATACGCTCTTAATCAAAACTCTGAAACATTCTTCCAAGATCTCAAATAAAACATTATATAAATAATTTTTAAGCTAAGTATTAGTTGATGAAATCAAACCCACTTTACTTTTCGACTACTTGTCTATATTTTAAATTTATTTGTCTGGCGAGTTGCCAGGGAAAATCTTTGCTTAAATGCCAAACAGTTCTTAATATGTCTTGATTGGAAATTTAGAGCGCGCTAATATAAATATCTCTGGAGATGAAATCCTCTTCAAAGATAAGTCAGTAAGATCGTTCCTCATCTTCCATTGGTTGACTACAATCACTCAAGAACACAAAGAGAGAGTGTTTAAGCAAGTGGCTGATGATTTAAAAGAGGGAGGACTAATTTTTGGAAGCAATATTGTTAAGGAAATTACTCTTGATTAGTATCTTGAAGGATTTTAAATAAAAATAAGCTATTAATATTTATTTGATGAGTAGCTTAAGGTTTCTGCAGATGGAAAAATCTTAGTCAAGATTCAATGATTTTGCACAAAAAGATTTAACCATTTATAGTGTTAAAAAACATGATTTAGTTCTAACATATTTCCATATTTCATTAAGGAGATCTTATTTTTTATAAATAAAGCATTATTTATGCCATTTGTTCTAAAAATAAATGGTTAAGGAATCTCTATGTGTATTTAAAGGAACTTATAATTAGGACTATAAATATTTAAGAACTTCTCTAATTTTTTTTCCTATACCGATAAGATTAAATGCAAAAAGGATCATTCAACCAAGTAAGATTTAAGGACGGAAACATGTAGCTTAAAATAAAGACTCATTATATTATAAAAAAGCTTGTCCAGCGAGACATCCCATAGCTTACAGAGAATCAAGTTTTAATTAAAGTTGTATATACCTCAGTGAACGAATACGACAAGATTATGATGGATTTTTGCTATAAGAAAGAATGCGCTTGTGGCTCAGAAGGTTCAGGAATCATAGAAGATATAGCTCAGGGCCTTGACCAGAACTTGAAGGGAAGAAAAGTAGCTTTCATTCACGATGGATGGTCTTAATATGTTGTCAAGGATCAAGATGACCTATTGTACTTGGATAACAATGTGGATTTGAGAATCGCTGCTGATGCCATCGTTAACCCAATGACTGCTCTAGGCTTGAGAAAAATATGCCTTGATTTAAAAACTGACCTCATTGTCCTTGATAGCGCTACTACTTAAATGGGTAGAATGCTCATTAAAGTCTTCTAAAAGGAAAACATCGATATTATTCCACTTGTCTAAGAAAAGAAATTCTTTGATTAAATGAGAGAAGAATTCCAACTCCAATATATCCTGGATCAAAATCAAGGTGATTTCCTGGACAAACTCTATGATTTTACAAAAGACAGATAAAAAGTCGTTTACATCAGTATGAGTGGTGGAGATCTTCCAGGTAGAATCAACTTTTAATAAAAAAATGATTTTTAATATATTTTGCTTTCAAATCCTTGACAAACTCCCAGCTAAAGCAGAAATGATTATACTAGGAAACCTGGCTGAAAAAGAACTCACAATTCCATGCTCAAGCTTCTTTTTAGATTCTAAGAAGATTCGTGGATTTTTCCTTGAAAGGTACCTCAAGGAAGATCTAGATGAGGATACCCAACACATTTATTTTTCTCATAAAAACAATTGAATCAGCTTAAACTATCTTTGAATATTTTATTTTGACACAAATTCTTCCACTGTATAGCAGATGACTTGAAGAAGGGTGGAAGCTTGTTCGGAACTCAAATTGCCAAGGAAATGAAACTTAATGAGTGGGAGTAGGCACTCAGTCAACTTGATGACAGAAGTCTCCAGGGTAAAATCATTTTACAGTGTAATTGATTAAGATTAAAGAGAAACAACTTTAATTCTATTATTGGATTTACTTTAAAAGATTAAATTTGAATTTAGTAATTATTATTACGTTGAATAAAATTTAAATTAAATTACTCAGGCCAAATTATAATAATTCACTTGCCCATAGATTTTTCTAATTGGTAAAAATCCACGTGTTTTTAAAGTTAGAATACCTTTACATTCAATTTAAATTACGTTATTGATCTAATAATAGAATATCTTTAAATATCAAAACTTAATACTATGGTTGAATAAGTCGAAGAAACTTTCAAGTTTGTGGGTCTTGTAGACAAATCCTACTAAGTAAAAACAGCTCCAATCCCTAAACCAGGCCCAGGAGAAGTTCTCATTAGAATTGCTTAAACCAAGAGAACAAATTTTTCAAATTATTTAACTATTTTTACATAAATGTACCTAAGTTTACTCAACAATCAACCCAGTTGATAAGTACACTTTCTATACTTTTACTCAACCAAGAGTTGGCTCAGATGGATGTGGAACTATTGTTGCTCTAGGTGAAGGAGTTAACCCAGAGCTTAATGAATTGTTTAAACATATTTTATAATGGGAAAAAGGTTGCTTTCACTTATGAAGCATGGGGACAATTAGATAAAGTGGCAGAATTTAATATATGTAATTATATCATTAATTCAATGGAAAGTTTAAAATTTAAAAATAATTAATTATTAAAAACTGTATTAACATAATCTTTTGCTGTGAAATCCTTGAAAAATTTATTTTTTGCTTAGAATTTGCAAAAAGTAATTAAAATAAAAATATAATTATATTTTTTGTTTACCTTTGAGAAAAATTAAATTATATTTAAATTTGTGTGGTAATTTATAATTTCAAATTTGAGACAGAATGTGAAAAATTATAAAAATGACTAGTCTTCAAAATGATAATTTATTTTGCTTGTTTATTTTCATGCATAAATAAAAATGTATGTCTAAATATAAACTTGCAAAGCCCGAAGGTTTAGTTATCTTAGATGACTCACAAGACCTTTCAAAGGCAGCTAATGCCATTGTGAATCCATTGACTGTCATTGGCCAATTGGATATCGTCAAGAAGTAGAAATCTACCTCATGCATTATGATGGCTGCGTCATCTCAACTTTATCATAATAATAATAATAATATAAAAATGAACTTGCCAAACAGTTCCTCAAGTTAAGTCAGGAAGAGGGTATAGAAGTAATCAATATTGTCAGAAAGGATGAGTAAGTTAAGATACTCAAGGAAGAACTTAATGCTAAATACGTGCTCAATCAAACTTCAGAAACCTTTTTTGAGGATCTTTAGGCATTAATCAATTAACTTCATCCCAAGGTTATGTTTTCAAAATATTTTATTAAAATTTGTAATTACTATAAATTACAGTAACTTTAAGTTTTTCTATAATTTCAATTTATATTTCTAGTTAATGCAAATTTCCTCTTTACACTTATATTGAAATTAGTGAGAGAAATCTCAACTATAATCTATATATTTTTAACTCTCTCTCTCTGTTTTCATAAAAACAATTTATTATACCTCATTTTTAAAAGAATTTATAAGTATTGATAATTATTCCCTTTAATAAATTATACCTAAGACATTAGTTTTAAAAATTAATTTTATTTATTATTTATATGATTTTATTTTATAATGAAACTCAATAATCTCCCCTCCCCATATATTTTAATATCAAATGTTTGAGTATGTGAGCGGTGACCTTCCAGGCAAAATCTTCGCAGTCATGGAAGCTGGTTCCCATTTAGTTGTTGTTGGAAACTTATCAGGGGAGACCCTGAACCTTAATTCAGGCAACATCATATTCTCAAATAAAACCGTAAGAGGCTAAAAATTTTTAAATATAAAAATAATAAGTTTTATAGATATTATTTTGGGATTTCAACTGTCATATATTGAGATATAATTTTATTTTAATATGGAATTATAAAAATTATGTAGATAACTATTTTTAGATTATAATCTTATAAACGACATTTATTTTAAATTTTGAACAAATAATATTGTATTTACTCATAAATACAATTAATTTTGATTCTATTATAATTGATGGCTTCCTTTTGACTCCTTACTTGAAGGAGCTTACCGAGGAAGAAAGACAAGCTGCTTACAAGAGATTAGCCGATGATCTCAGAGATGGAGGAAAGATATAAACATTCTTATTTTAATTAAAAAACAAAGATATTTGGAACTCAGATTGTTAAGGAAATTTCTTTCGAGCAATTCCAAGAAGGTATGGCTGAGAGAGCTGCCGTTGCTACTGAAGGAAAAATTCTCATTAACTGCCAATGAGGAAGAAATCATTCAAAGTTCTAATCATTTTGAAATGAGCTAATAAGTACTTTCAAACTTAACCCTTTAATGTTAAGCAAGAAAGGTAATCAATCATTATTATTATATAATGCTGTATGGAAATTAATACTGGGGCTTAAGCCAGCCAGATAGATTGATAGACAAGATCTTTTCAAGCAATCAATCATCATTAATTTTAATTTATTAAGGAATATCTTTAATTTAAACACGTAATTAACTTCTTAACATTTATTATAAATCCTAAAATATTAGTATAAATCTTTAATATCTTTAAGTCATTAATTCATTCATATCAAAATAATGGTTGATCAATCATAAGAAAAAACTTATAAATTTGTAGGGCTAACCGAAGGAAATTATCAAATTAAAACTGAAACAATTCCAGAGCCAGCCTCAGGTGAAGTGCTTATCAAAGTAGCTTAAACAATATGTGTTTATGATTAGAAAATAAATTATGACAACTTTTTTATAGTAGTTTACTCAACCATCAATCCCTATGATAAATATTTGTACTATGTTTTCAAGCCAGAGAAAATCGGATCCGATGGTTCTGGAATCATAGTTGCAGTTTGAGATAACGTAGATTCAGGCTTAGTTGGATTTAATATTTATCTTTAATTTAATTTAAAAGTGGAAAGAAAGTTTCACTTATGGGAGGTGCATGGACTCAATACAAGATAGACAAGCCAGAGAATTTGATCATTTTGGATGAAACTCAAGATTTGGCAAAAGCTGCAAATGCCCAAGTAAATCCATTGACTGCTCTTGGTCAACTGCACATAGTTCAATAGAGAAAATCCCCTTCTTGCATTATGACCGCAGCTTCATCTTAACTTTATTTTATAAAATAGATAAATAGATCCCATAAATAAAATGAAATAGTTTACTGAATAAATTAAGACGAATATAACCTTATATTTTGTTGTTAAAAATTCCTCAATTTTTCGAGTTTTAAGCGATTTAAATGATAAGTTAAATAAAATTAAAAATTAACAAAAAGGTTTTCTGTATTTAATTGCTGCATATCTCTTAAATTCTGAATAATATATTGCTTCTTTCTAGAAATTCATTTACATAGTATAAAAAATAAGATCTTGTGATAAATCTTCCTGTTAAATCTAATATTTTTTTAAGCCTAATAAAAATATCATTTTAATTTAATTTCCCTTCACTTCTTTTCTTAATTATTTATATCATAAGCAGAATTATTTAATTAAATATAAAAAATCCTTGAACTTAAGCAAATCGACATAAAATATGCTCTTAAATAAACTTAATTCATAATGAAAATACGATTTATCCCATTATGTAAAATTATCATAAAAATTAATATTTATTTATAATGCAATCATATAAGTTCAGCATAAATTTTTATTCTAAATTTATAATAAAACATTATATGTTTATTAATGTGCTTTATCTTTATGTATCATATAATTTTATCAATATAATATATAAATTAACTTGCAAAGCAATTCTATAGATAATGCCATGAAGAGGGTATTGAAGTAATAAATATTGTCAGAAAAGATGAGCAAGTAAGACAACTCAAGCAAGAACTCAATGCTAAATACGTGCTCAATCAGACTTCTGAAACTTTTTATGAAGATGTGAAGGAACTAATTGAGCTTTTGAAGCCAACTATCATGTTTGATATATTATATTAGTATCAATGATTATATTTACCTGAATTAAAAATTTGATTACATTGGAGGTGTGATATCAGGCAAATTGATTGAGTTGATGCCACTCGGATCTTAATGCTCTATTGTGGGCACTTTGACAGAAGATCCCTTGATTGTAAACACTGGAAGTATTCTTTTTCAAAGTAAATCAATTGTAGCTTAAACATAATGTACAATTAAATTTTCCATGATATCACTATAATGCTTATTTAATTTACTCATTTTTAGCTTTCTCATTGTTCAATTATCTCTAATCGCTATCTAACGATGAAAGATAAGCAGTATTCTAAAGAGTTTCTAATGATTTGAGAGATGGTGGAAAAATATTTGGGACAAATATCGTCAAGGAAGTGTCTCTTGAACACTACCTAGAAGGGATGGAGGAGAGAGTTGCCGTTGCCTCCGAGGGTAAAATTCTAATAAATTGCTAGTGAAATCACCTTTATATCGTAATAGTATTTAAATAAGGAGAAGATTGTTCTCTCAAAATTGAAAATAAGCTTTATTTTATAAGTTTAACCCTATAATCCAATCTTTTTAACTTAATTTAATAATGATCATAAATTAAGAAATAGCATAAAGAATTTAAATAATGTGAAATTAATTGTTGACTATAGAGTTACTATAATACAGTTTACAAATTAAATATAAAACAATTTAATAATTTTAAGTAAATGCAATTATGATTTTTATTATTGAAATTAAAAATTTGAATTTCAATTAAATAAATAAAAATATTATGAGAGTTACAACTTGTCAATGTAAAAAAGTAGAAATAATAATTTTCATTTTTTGCTATGAAAACTATTATTTTATAAAAATTGATAGACTTTACTTTTAATGTTCAATTTATTGAAAGCATTTTATATATGTGCATTTATTTATATTAAACAGCTCAATAAAAAACAGTATTTTTTTTTTAAAATTGAGTAAGTAAAGATTATTATTGTATAAGCAGAAAATTAGGTCAATTATATATTAATTTATTTATCAGTTAGTGTAGATTTTATCAATAATAATAAAGCTTTAAAATAATGACACCAGTAAGAATACCTGTTAATATTACATTTTTAGATAGAATGCGACAAAGAACTATTTTTAGTATTGAAACCTTTAATTATATTTTTTTAATCACAATTACAAATTAATTTATAACTAAACTCAAAGATAAATTAAATAAAGACGTTATATTACATGCTCGGAGGAGTCATAGTCCTTGCAATCCTTCTGCTGGTCTCACTTATATGTTTTTATTTAAATATATAATAATTATATATTTTAATGTATTGTGTGCTATTTCAGGAAGAGGATTCGAGTTACTAGTTAAAGCATCACTTCATAAAATCATAGAGAAAATAATAAAAGCACAATTATTTAATATTATATAGTAAGAATAACTACATTAAAATTTATTAATGTTTTCTATTTTAAGCATGAATTTGAGTAGCTTTTGCATATCCCCAAAAAAGAGCAGATAAAATGATTTAAGAAATAATACAAATTCAGTAAGTAAAGTGAGATAATTATTTGTACTTTCATACAATAAGTAAATAGAGAATTAACTTTGTAATTTTAGAAGATTAGACATAGTGAGAAAAGATAGATTAAATTTTATGCTATATTATAAATTGTTAATAATTATTACTATTTATTTACCCATTATTCTTGATATAATTTGTTTTGAGTAAATAAAAAAACAAATAAGCACGTCATCTAAAAAATATTCATGAAAGAGTTTTATTTAAAATTGATTGAATAGCAAAATAGAAATAAATTTCTGAATTTACAATATTTAACTGCTCTTAATTTTCAAAAATTTTACATAAATGAAATAAAAAATTTTATTTATCTTTTATCCCCTTACTATAAAAGTCTTTTGCAAGAAATAAAAGAGGCAAACGGCATTCACTTAATCGAAGATGATGTATTTGACTCATTAATGAACGAAGACGATGAAATTAATTTTGGGTTTTAGAAGAAAGGAAATGTCAAAGTAAATAATTTCCTATCTTAGAAATCTCAAAACACTAATTCAATTCTTCTCCCTATATAAAAAATACCAAGCAGCAAACATAATGCTTCTATGAACATGAGTAGAAATGAAAAAATAATTGATAAAATATTGGATGGGATAAAATTTTAATATTTGATTAATGTAAACAAATTCTTTAGGCATAATAATTTTTAAGAATTCTGATTCCTCAAATTAAAATAATAAACTTTAATGATAATAGCTCACTTAATTACATGCTTGATCATAAATATTTAAATGATATTTATTAACTTATGAAAATCATCTACTTGTGATCTTAAACTTAAGAGATCTAGAAAGACAATCTAATGTCAATTAAAGCGTTTCAATTGATAAAACAACAAAGAGTTTCAGAAGAAGTTCATGGTTTAATGAATTATTAGAGCTAGACAAAAAGTACAAACTTGAGGCGTTTGTGGGAAAAGCAATCGATATAATTGATGATTAAAGTCATCCAAATAACAAAATTGTTTCTTAAATATTGGATGTACTTGACCAATTCAAAGATTTTAAATTATTATCATAATTATATTAAGAGGAACTGACAGCTGTGGATCTAAAATCCCCAAATAAGTTATTTTCACCCTTAATTGGGAAAAGTATACTAAAACATTAAAGTACAGAAGATTAAAATTTTGAGCTTTAGAACTTAAGAGTTCAAAATTAGCCTAATCTTAAAATAGGTAATTTAGACAGTAATTCTAATAATATAAGCCCTAAACTTATTAATACAAACAGCGGCTTTTATAAAGACGATATGGCTTATTATTTTGGTTAATTGTATATTTTATTTTTTCTTCCAATAGCCCAAGAAATTTCTCAACTATGAAAAAAATCCCGAAAATCTCTCATTTTGCCAATTTATTATAAAATAAAATTATTTAAATGCCACATCATTAAATCCAGCACACTAGGAACTTATGAGCTCATAAACAAAAAATAGCTCACTCAAAAGTAATTTCCATTAACAGTTTATGGCTTCAATGCGGAAAAGCACTTCAAGAGGTGAAAATTCTAATAGGTCAAATTATTATCGATCAAATATTTTTAAAAATTAAAAATTGTAGACACTAATTAATAAACGTAATAAATATATAAAAACTTAAATTGGAATAAGAATAGAAAGAATAAAATTATAATAGTTGCTGAATCTCCCTGATTCTAATTGAATTTATCTTAAAATAAGGTTAGAGTAAGTATTAGATTTCAAAATATTATATCTTAAAAGTTCTAGTTTTACAAGAACAATGCATTATATATAATAAATATATTAAAATTCTAATTAATTCTAGATATTGAAATTTTTAATTGCGCTAAGTTGATTATCATTGATAAAATCAGAATAACTATATATACTTCGAATAAATAAATAAATGAGAATTATTTCAAGCACTTCTCATTCTTTCGCAAATGACAATTGATTTTGGAAATCAATATTTATACAAATATCTGGATGCATTAATATATACAAAATTTATTTTTGTAAATGCATTTAGAAAAATATCCCTTATTTATTTTGTGTATGCAAACATAAATATATTCTAATTCTATGTCTTTACTTATTGTTTTCTATTTTATCAATAGTAGTAAAACCCCATAGATCAATTAAGAAGCGAGGATTGGAGTTAAGAACACTTAGATTAAAAATTAATTATAATTGGCTAATAATATAGATAATTAGGCTAAAATCAAATATACACACTCTGATTGGATTATTTTATAAGGACAATTAATCGAGCCAAAAGTTTTAATAATTAGCCAAAATTATAATTATACGCCAATAATAATTAAATCTTAATCTAATTGATCTTAACCCCAATCCTCGCTTCTTAATTGATCTATGGGGTTTTAATAGCCTTAATATCAAGTCAATATTATGAACTTAAATAAATAAAGTATTAATTCACGCAATCCTTTATCAATAATTAATTATAAATCATTTTAATTATGTATTTTTATCAACAGCAGTGTTAAGTACTTAAGCGTCAACAGGTGTGGGAAATAATCAAGGGAATTATTGCTTTTAAATTTTTATGATTAAAAATTATTTTGTTATACTAATCTCCTTATAATCCAATTCAATCAACGATTAGAAATCTAGTTAGACAATAATTAGATAAAAAGAAAAATTCTTATTAAGTTGAATCTCCTCTACCACTGCTCAATTTAAGAGGTGTATCACCGAGATAGTATCAAAACACAGGTAACTTATATTTAATTACTGATTATTTTTACTAAATGACCCATTATATAGATGGACCAGAAGAGTAGATAAGACCTTTCTCATAGAATGGGTTGTTTGATAAAATATCGATGTATGCTAATTAAGGAGGATCTAGACAGTAATTATAGTGATGTTTTATCTTCTAATGCTAGACTCAATAAGATTTTAATTACTGCTTAATAGATTTAATTAAATGCTATAAATTTTTATAAATTATTCAACATTAATAAAAAAAAAATTGTTTTACAAGAATTAACATTTAATTAAAACAATAATTGGAATAAAATACAGACAATTGTATTCTAATGTTTTTATCAAAAATGATTTATTAGTATCTTAATTGTAAATTTATAAAATTGTAATTAGATTACTTTTTAATATCAGTATAATTATTTAAATTATTTTGAAAAATATATATAAAATTTATGATAGATAATACTTTGGCAAATTATTCTGTTTTATTAATTTAAAAAATAAGCAACAATTTACTAGAAAATTTATCTGTTAACAAAATATAAATTTTATTATTTGAATCAAATATAATCTCGAAATATTAATTTTATAAAACTTTTTCATAAATTATATTTCAATTATATTATCTTACATATAATGATGATTTTTAATTTATTATTCAGAACTAATTTAGATAATTCGAATTTATTTAAAAGCTAATTATACTATAAATAAATAGTAAAAAAAATATATTATTCTAATTTATTTTATAAAAGTTTTATAGTAAGTTATGGAAATACATTAAGAAGAGACAAACAAACAATTTTAGTAATTTCTATTATTCTTTGTCATACTATTAAATATATTTAATTAAAAAAATATTTATATTATATATTTTGAAATACTAATAGATTTCCAAATGAAGTGCATCTAAGAAGAAAAGAATTTTCTTATTGGAAAAGATGAGATATCTTCCTATCACAAAAAGAACGTAAGAATCCCGTTTGAAATACTCAATATTTTATAGAGGAATTGACTGTATAAATGAATAGATAGAACGAAGAAATTTTAAAAATCAGGGATAAAACTTAATTTGAATTAATTAATGAGTGGACCGATAAATATCCATGTTTGACATTTAGGATTCTCATATTTAAAGCTAGATTGTAAGAAAAATTTAAAATTATAATGTAATTTTAGAATGATATAAGTGACAAGCTATACTATAATCAAGTCTTAAGTATTTGAGTATTTTTACTTAACAGTTATTATTTGCAATTCCATTATTCTTGCTATGGATGACCCCACAGACACAAGTATAGTTACATGGAGAGATTAGCTTGACACATTTTTCTCTGTGCTTTACTTTTTTGAGTTTTTCCTTAAGATATTTGGACAAGGTTTTATATTCAATAAAGGTGCTTATTTAAGAGACTATTGGAACATCTTAGATTTTATGGTTGTAATATAAATGGTGCTTTAAATCCTAATTGAAACTGGTCTCAAACTTTAAGTACTAAGAGCTTTTAGAGTTTTGCGACCTCTTAGAACTATAACAAGCATTGAGGGTTTGAAGCTCTTAGTTTCTGCTTTAATATCAGCGTTACCCTTGCTTAGAGATACTATAATAATTTTACTATTTTTCTTCTTTATATTTGCAATCGGCGCTCTGTAAGTTCTATCAGGAGATCTTACAAATAGGTGTTTTAATTTAGAAACTGGAAGAATACATAAGTTGGATTTAATTTGCGGAGCCACTACATCTTGTCCGCCAGGCTATATATGTGGAATGAAGTTACTTAATCCCAACATGGGAGTTTCAAATTTTGATAACATTTTTTACTCTTTGCTTACCATTTTTCAAGGTGTTACTTTAGAAGGCTGGAGTTACATAATGCTCTACGTAATGAAATCAACTCATTACTTAGTTTTTCTAATATTTATACCTATCGTCTTTGTTGGTGCCTTTTTCTTGCTAAATCTAACTTTGGCAGTTATCAATTACAAATTCACAGAAGCTCATAAATTTTATCTTGACAAGAAAAAGCTAGAAAATTCTAAACGATTGAGATAGTAGTACCTTGATAAACTTCTTATATTTAAATTTATTCCTTTGAGTTATATATTTTAGCTTTAGCTTGAATATGAAAAATTTAAGATTGGCAAATTATCAAAATGACGACGATGATTTTGATGATAATTCTGGCTCAAACCAAGGCAAAAAGCGTTTTGATATTAGCCTATCTCTTTAACAATATATAATTGCGAAGAAAGCAGCAAGAGTTATGGTGTAATTTCTGAGAAGGGCATAAAAGAATAGAAAATCACAGCAAAGAAAATAGTTAATCAATTAAGTACTCATCAATGTCTTTTGTTGTAGATGCAAGAAACATAGATCGAAAGAATATAAGCTCCAATCATAGACAAGCCAAAATTTTGATAGTTAAAAGACTAAACTAGACGAATTTTAATTCGAGAAAATTTCAATTAACTTCGAGCATGATAAATCAACTATCAATGACAATAGTTTAGGGTTAAAAGTTATCTTTACTTTATAATATTTTGAGAATATTTTCTTTAAATTACTCAATTTTTCTGCAATTTATAATCATAAACAAGATTTCATTGACAAAATTAACAATCAACATATCAATTAAGCTTTTTTTACTAGAAAATCTAAAAATATATTCTTATTCTATTTTTATCAGATAGAATTGGAGAGGTTGTAAATATTTATATATTATTTATGAGAGATATGCCTTTCTAATTTTTCTAATATATCATACTAACAAACATAGCAATTAAATTAGAAACAATCATATCCAAAATGAAAGGTTGAAACTATTAGAATTTTCCCCAGAAAAATAAAAGTATAATATGTACAATGGCCAATCAATGATTGATTTAACAATAGACACCACAACATAAGAAACAGGGAAAAAGAATTTAAAAAGTCTTTTTAGCAATAAACCAATTTAAGATAAAAATATGCAGGTTAAGAAGACTGTTGTTATTAGAGAAGAGCCTTTGAGCTGTAAGAACAGTGATTATATAATGGAAAGTGAAAATTTAGATTCAGAGGATAGTAATGGAATGTTAAATATCATAGTATACCCCAAAACCCCTTAATTAGGATCATATCTTAATTGAAGCAAAAATTATTTAAACAATTTAATGAAGAATACCTTGGTACTTACGAAATTAGTTTTCATAAATTCATAAAATTTTATTTTAGTTTTCTCAATCATTCAATTTAATAAAATTGTAATAAAAATGGTTTTTCTATTTTATTTAATATCTAATATTGTTTAAAAGTTGAGTTTTAATAAAAAAATTATGAATAAAAGAAAGACTAGATAATTAGTTTATTTGATGGGAGGCAATAAATAATAAAAAAATAATAATTTATGAATGATAAAGAAAAGAAAAATAGCAAATTCTATAAAAATATCGATTTCAATGAATTAATAAAATCAAAATGCTCAATAAATTAAGTAATACTTTATTACTAATAAGGTTTTAAACAAGTTTTTATTTTTATGATGATTTAACATATTAAATTAAATTGATATTATAAATGACATTTATTAATTAATATGATCATAATTAAAAAAACATACCAATAAATTTAATGCAATAAATAAAAAAAATGTAAGAGAAAAATTTTTTGTGTTTTGAGTCCAAAGACCTGTTTCATAAAATTTAATTCATCGTAAGAGATTGGTTTAACATAAAAAACAGAGCTCATAAAGTAATTAGAACCTAAATGAGTATTTTGGAATTATGTAATTGAAGCAAATCTAATCGAATTTTGAAATTCAGGACATTAAGTTTTATATTTTTTAAGTCAAATAGTAAGCTAAGACCTATATCAAGACAGACTCAAAGAAGAAATATAAATTAATTTGGTCTATACTTTAAATTAGTCCCGCCTATAGAATCAGCAAAGTGGATAATTTTTGCTAAACAATTAAGAAATTCAACCTGATGGATTAAACTTTTACAACGTTTAAGAAGCATCGTAAAATGAAGTACAATAAATCAACAATTATCATCTTTTTGAAGAAAGTTCAGATGAATTTGAAATTTTAAGAAGAGACAATGAAATAAGTTTGAAGGATGATTCATCTCCAAATAACTTAATAAACCAAGATGCTTTTCCATAAGTTGAATAAATGTTTTTCATTTTTATAAGCATTAGATTTTTAATCAGAAACTTCTCTAGGAACTCAAGATTACATAACAAATCAAAAGAAAAGAAAAGTCTACCCTAAATTTAACCCACTTTAATTAAGTAACAGCCTAAGCAGTAACCTTAAAAGTAGCCTATCCTCTTCTTCTTAATAAAAATAATTTTTTGTTTTTTTGATTTCCTAATCAATTGAATTTGAGAATAGTGTTCATGAGAGAAATTAAAGATAATCAATCTTATAGCCTAAACAAACTTTCTAAGAATCTAGAGCGAAAAATGCTTTTTAAAACTTAAGACTTGTAAAATAATTGACTGAATATCCAGCCATTAGAGTTTAGCCTCCTATAGAAGAAGAAAAAAAGGATGAAGAATATGACTAAACAATGAATATGAGCTAAAACTAAATGCTTTTATTTGATACTTCACAATAAAGCCAAAGTAAATCCGATCGTTAAGTAAACAAAGATTGGTTAAGACCTGTTATTTATGCGGAAAATCTCAACTCTAATGAATAATTTCATGTTCAATCACCTCTCCTAATAATTGGAAAGAATTAACTAGAGGTGCCAAACTTTAATTCGTCATATGACTCGGAATTAGTTTTCAAAGAGTCTACCCCTTAAGCTTTAAATTATCAATAAGAATAGTAGAATGATATTGAAAGCTTTCATGATGAAAATTATGGATTTCTACATTATATTTTTAATAAAATATAAAATTAAGAGCAAGAACTAAAAATTTAGAATTTTAATGATAATAAAAGAATGAATTGTTTCGGTCTTACTGTCTAAGAGGTCAGTTTATTGACTAATTTTGATTGGGTACGGTTTCATTCTCAAGATCCTTTTGTATTTGTCCTGAGAAAGCACAAAATATCCCAGGTTGGTGTAGTGAATCCACCTGGTACAAATCATGGGATACTCATCCAGAGATGGTATGACGTTAAATTCTAGCAAAAATATGACATCATTTGTTTATTCGGAGTGGCTATAAGGAAAATAAGACACGAATTTGGGCTACGATAGAATTTGGTGGATACCACACCTGATGTTTCCGAAAGAAAAATCGGGAGGAACAGCCTTCAGCATTATTTCCCCTTAAATTATTTTTCTATTAAATTTACTAACTAATTAAAAGAATGAATTAATAGTTTTTTGAATATAAAAATTAGGAAGTAATTTCAAGGAAAGGTACTGGAATTGTATTGTTATTTTGAGATTAAATCGGAATTTTGAACTTTCAAGGATAATTTTTTTATTTATATTTTTAGTATTTTACGTAAAGAAAGATAAATTAAAATAAAATTTGTGTTAAAAATGGCATGATTTCTGAAGTATCCAAGTTTAAAATAATAATTCCTTAAATACATTATAAGATCCAATGAATAGAAAATTATGTTAGATCTAATTCAAATTCGAATAACTTACAAGGGGAGTATAGGTTTATTAAAGAGTTTGTGATTAAAGATTTAACCAAATATTATTGAACTTTCTTTTTAAATTTAGAATAATAAGAGCTTATTAACCTGAAGAGAAGCATTCAAGTGATAATTTAAATATAAAAGATATGTTTTAAGATTCTTAATAGCCTAAGAAATCAGCATATAATAAAGCAAAATAAAAATCATCTTAGTTTTTTGAAAGAATATTGCCTAATAAAAATATGAAATCTTCCTTTTAATAAAAATTTTCACTTGCTCACCTAATTAGTAAAAAGTAAAAGGTTATTCTAAGCAACACTAAGCCTGAATATTTCAGTTCCTCTCAAATAGATATTCTTGAGAGAAGGTTGAAAAATGTCTCACAAGAGCCTTCTACTAACTTTACTATAAAAACTGAGTTCGAGGATGATGACTTTCCTGATCCAAATAAATTTAGATCAGGTGTTTTAAGACCTAAATGCAAACCTCATCAATTTAGAGTGATTTATACTATAAAAGAAGATGCATTAAGTAATGAAATTATCAATAGACTAGTAGAAAAAGAGGAATTTTAACATTTAAGAGAGTAGCCTTTTGAAACTGCAACAAACATGGGATACCGATAGTATTATGATAACTCATTTATTAGAGGTACAACAAAGATAAGTGACTTATATGTAACTAGTACGTTAAGTTTTACCCTTATACCTAAAGAGCAATAGAAAAAGGAAGAGGTTGTTTAAAGTAGCCCTAAATCTTCATAAACAGGGGTCATTTGGGTTAATGATTTCAATTACAAATAAAACCTCATTCCGAAAGAATTTTAGGAGGATTAAATTGATGGAAATTCCTATGAAGAAATCATGGTGTCGGCATCATCTTTTTAAACCCACTCAAATATATCTATGACTAAAAGCAATGTCAAGCGAAATAATAATTTTGAGAATATGTCTTTGATTGAAAGTCAAGAATCTTTGATTTAATTTCCAAGTAATTTTTTTCTTTTAGTAGCAGTAGCAGTATTGAAGGAGATTTGACAAACTAAAACAAAAGTAGGATATTTTTAAATAATCTTAGGGAGAGTAATACTATAAAGAGCAATTAAAATGGCTAATTTTAAATTAAAGTCACTTCATCTCCCATTCAAAATGAGAAAGCTTATTTTGAGCAATTTAACCTCCCTCATTCTGTAAAAGAAAATTCTAAGCAGATAAGTTTCAAAATAGATAATAATTCTGACTTAAGAAACGAACATTCCTTGGAATATGTGCAAAGATTAAGTTCGCAAGGTGTATCATATTTAACTATCCCTAAAGCATCCTTTCCATTAAATAAATCTCTTGAATAAAGTGAAGAGAATAAAAGAAAGCCAAAATCTTCTATGAGTGTATTATCAAGGATTGATTCTAATCCTGGAAGAATCAAAGAAATTTAAAATGATATTTATACTATTAAGATTTGGTAGATCATGCCATTTAATTGAGCAACATTAGAAAAACAAGATCCATAAATTTATATTATATTTAGTTTAAGAAGGGCTTCATTTAGCTAGCCTATAAAATTTATGAAGAAAATAACATAAGCCTAACCCCTAAAAAGAAAGTAAAATACTCAAAAAGAATATCTAAAGTAGAAAGAGAAATTGGATTAATTAAATCTAGACAATATTTAAGACTTTTTCGAAGGAAACTTTTATTCTTCAGATGAAGAAGAAAAATAAAGTAGATCTTTAACAAGGTAAAATCTCGAATATGGATTAACTTCCAAAAAAATCACTTTGAACGAAGAGAATTTATAGAAATTCGACTAAGTCAATTAAAACAAGGATCAAATTATAATGAGTTCAATAAAGAAAATCGTTTCCTTTAAATAATCTGATCCTATAATTACATCAAAAGAAATATAAAAGAAATAAGACTCTAGTCAAAAATGGGAAGATGTATCAGATGTGCCAACATCCCTTCTAAGTGACTATGAAGACATTAAATTCTTAAGAGAGTAACATTTTAGAGATGAAAATCATTCAGCTAAGTTTACTTCAATCATAAACTCAATTTAATCAATATCTCAATAAAACTACATGGATTTTCTGATTTTAAGGAAAAGAGACTTGAATAAGAAAAAATAATATACGAGATGGTCTGGCCAAAATCAAAACCCCAAAACCCTTTCAGTAGTTTGATTGAGTTTTTGATTGATAAAAGTAGACTATTAGTGCATACTTTATTAGGGTTTTAATAGGGTTTATGTAGGTGTTTAATGTTTAAATATCAGTATTTTAAGTGAGTATAATAAGCGAGTTTTTAAAAATATTTCACACAAACATAAGCTTAGAGTCATGTGGCAGTTCTCTGAATTTTATCTTTCTAAGTTGATGTTTGATTGTTTCTATTGTTTTTTAATTCTCTTTGCTTGGCCTGATAATAGTTTAGTATGCAAGTTCTCTGTGACCTCCATTTATTTTTTTTTTATCGAGATATTGTTTGATTCTCTGCTTAGAATCTCTCTCACCCCTGCAGCTAAAGTAATCGTTTCTTGCCATGTCGCTCTCTATTATTATTACTGCTAGAGCCCAGGTACCCCATTAAGTGTCTCCATCTCTCCAATCCTCTCTCTCTGGGAAATATCCAGGAGTGACGTATACATTTCCTTTTGCAGAGGTTTGCACTCTTTGAGCTCTGTTGAAGTCTATAATATAAACTCTAAGAGGCTGAAAGTTCATCATGATGTTCTCTGGCTTTAAGTCTCTATGAACATAACCTAGCTTGTGAAGCTCTTCAATCTTCAACTATCTGCTATACTATCAAGCTAATTTATCTCTGACATCTATTGTCAGATAAGAATTCTCTGTAAGTCATTTCAAGTAAAGAAAGCCTGAAGGCTACACGATCTTTACCAAGTAAAATAGCATCAAGCTAGATGATATGCCTACACTCATTTAAACTTTGCCTTTTAAAGAGCATAATACTCATTAGCAAATTCCATTTGGAACTTGT
>ARYC01006804.1:0-14731 GCA_000711775.1 Oxytricha trifallax
TAATAGTGTCTATGTATAATACACTAGAACTCTCATCTTACTTAAATAATTCTTAATTTACTTGATAAGGATCTGAGTCTTAAGATTACAGACCCTCTTGATTTATGTCATCTAGTTTGGATTTGCATTAATCAGCTTAAATTTTAATTCATTCTATTTGTTTTAAGACCTAATATTAATTAATAAAATTATTTCTTACAATTTAAGGGTACCCTGATTATTTAAGGGTTTCAAAGTCATGGGAACTCAGATGGTACAGCAACTTAGACTTCAATTTGTAAACTTTTGGTTTGTTACTCTTACTACAAACAAGGCACTTGTAAACCCCACCTTTTTTAAGTTAGATAAATTTCCCTTGATTTCTTTCATGAACTGCTTAATGTCTTTTAAGTTCGACAGCAGTATAAATTTAATTGCACAGTTGGCAATCATAAAGAGTTTAAGGCTTTTTGTTTTATTGGAGGCTCTTGCTGATCTACGAGCCTACCACTTAATATAGAACTCTTAATATCAGTCATCTTTTTTCTATACACTTGTGTTTTATACACATAATTGTTCTTATCATTTTAACTTTTAGAAATATTGCTAAGATTTTCAATTTCATATGAAACTTCGTCGATAGAATCAAAACCTGAAGATAAAGATGAGGAATTTTTCCGCATATTTAATACTTAATATATACATAATTGAATTAAGGTTATTAAATATACAAACGTTCCTTAAGGTCAATAGCAAATAAAATTTTGGTAAAGTATATTTATGTCAACATAAAATTATTTTTAGTTATGTCAGTAGGCGCCAAAGAAAATGTCAGAATGCGCCAAAGAGGCTTATAAAAGATTAATATAGCACTGTCAGTTGGCGCTAATCAAAATGTCAGGATGCGCTATTAAATTATAGAGTAAGTAATTTATTATTTCATTTATGTTATATATACATAAATTCTGGGTTTAACTTTTATTGTCTATTCAATCGATTAAACTAAGTATAAGATTCAACCATAGAATCATGAGAATTTAAGCTCAAGTTCAATTAAAATTTAATTATGTTATAATACATAAATTAAACCAATATAAAATTCTATTTATGTTATTGTACTTAATTAACCCAATACAATTTAAAGTTTATATTACCAATTAATTAGTTAATAAGCTTTAGTTAATAGTTATTAAATAGAGTGAACATGAATTAAAATCGACAAGAAGTTCCTGGAAATATCACGAACATAAATAGTAGATTGCTAGATGGGAACCTGAATACCAAATCTGACTGGTATAACCATCTAAAATATTCACGTAAATAATTATGTCTTAACACATTTAGTTGGCTATCACTTGCCTAGCTACAAGAAGACAAGCATGAGATTCATCAAAGATGTGTTGACTTCAAGAAAAGATCTTCTAAAATCAGCAGATGTCATTTATGTGAATGTACCAAATTATCCTGAATTAGGGGTCCTGAACATATTCAATTATGTAAAGGACGATGAAGTAGTCAAGAGGTACCTTGGCGTTTATGATGGTCCTAAGGACCTACCTGACAAGCATTTCTTTTATGGAGTCTTAGGAACCCTAAGAAATGAATGGTTGACATAAATAGTTATGTCACAACAGACCTAAAGAAACTAAGCAACAGACAATTAACAAATAGGGGAGACCATAGAGATAAGTTAAGAATTCTTAAAAGAGATTTAATCTATACCAATTTTTCAAGTAAGTTAACATAAATAATTATGATTTTATAGAACGTAAAGGAAAGGCTCTTTCATTACTAAAACAAAAGTCATTAGGGAGAAAACAACCTAAAAAGAGAAAGAGATACGAGATTTCAGGCTATGAAGAGGAATAAAAACAAAATAACTAATTTTAGCAGACTTAATCAAATATGTCATTCAGAGATGAAAATACTATAATGAAAAGTCCACCAGGCAAAAGACTTTAATTGTATTGATTTGCTTAAGACCTAATTAAATTAAATTTTTATGTTAATTAAAGTTAAATAATTCATAAACAAGTCTATGACTTAAGTTAATTTATACAAAATTCTTCGCTATTGACACAATCAATAGTGTCAATTTTTTATATTGAATCTTTAACTACCTAAAAATGTTTTGAATTTGATAGTTTAAATTGCAGTTTAATTAAGTCCTTTTTATAATGTTTTTTCACCCTAGAGAAAATATTTTCAATACAGTTGTATCGGGAAGAATATGGAGCATTAAATAAGAGCGTCCAACCTCTCTCTTCAACGAACTATCCAAATACCTTAGAGTGATGGGCTCTTAAATTGTCAAGAAAAATTGTTAACTTTCTACCTTTATACCTTATTTCTAAATCTTGAATTATTTAGAGTAAGTCTTCTGTTTTAATTGACTTTGGTTTTATTCTAAAACATTCCAAACCAATTAGGACTGATAACTACAACAGCTGCAAGAGTATTTAAGTTTATTCCTTCTTTTTTTAAGACCTAGTTGCTATATTTATGAGCCCATGATCTATAAGTTATTGAATGAGGCTTGAATATTGTTTCATCTAAATAGACAATATCAGATTAACTTTGTTTTAATTTGTTTAATTCTTAAAGCACTCATAATAGGTCCATTTTAATTTATTATTTTTTAAGATCGGTTATGTTATAATCTGTCCTTGTAGCTTTGTATTTTATTCCATGTTATTTGAACAATGAATATAAGCTTGAAGTTGAAATTTTAGTTTCAGGAAATACTCAATGAAAAACTTAGGCTCTTTAAGTAATTGAAAGCATCATTTAATTTTTTAAGGTCTCTTATGAGATTAAATAATTAAGTTGTTCTTAATTCAATTTCATTTTCCTATTTTTACTCTTTACTGTATCTTTATTTTAGGTCTTCAATTGTTTTAGTAACTTATTTATGAATTTTTCAGAAAGGTTTAGTGATTTTGATATTTCTTTAATAGAAGCAAAAATTCTACTTTATTTATCATAATGCTTTTGTCTAAATCGTAACAAACAAATAAGGTTACAATACTTTGTAAAATTTCTTTTTCGCTATTCATATTAAATAATCTTATAAAGTTAATTAATTTTATCTATTTACAAATTTTACTTCAATTTTTATAAATGTTTGGGCTTATTAATAAAACTATTAGAATCGATTAATTGTCTCTATAATTGATCCAATCAAGGGGTGTGTAATTTTGATTTCAGCAAATAATTTTTAATATAATTTATCTTCTCTCCAATCATAGCTTCTTAATTGATCATCGGGGTTTTAATTATAGAGATTTGAAGCCTGAAATTTTATTTTGAACCTCTATCTTTAGAACTATATGTCATTGATTTTATAAATTCTTAAACTTAAAGATAAAATCTTTCGCAAGGTACAAATAAATGGAGGAAATTACGTAATTAAAGAAAAGTAACAAAATTTTTTAATTTTACAAATTCTAAGAAAATAGTATTAAAATTTAGATTTACATATGATTTACTTTAAAAAAACATAAAAATTATCATTTTTTTGGCTGTAAAACTTATTTATCTACTAAGAAAATTAAAGAAATTAGCAGATACAACTGGAAAGAAACCGAATATCTAAGATAATCTTTGCATGATAACTTTAAATCACTACATAGAATTACTTTTAAGTAAATATTACAACAAAGTTAAGTAGTGTAAGTTCGTTTAATTTATGACTTTTATATTTAATACATTAAGGTTTCACACAAACCAGTGTTTTTCCTTTTCACTCCAAAAGACCTCAACATTAAAAACGAATTATATTACTAAAATCTCTAGTTAAGGGGTATAGGGGGTTTAAATGGAACCTTGTAAAACCCCATAGATCAATTAATACATGAGAACTGGGATTAAGAACAATTAAATTAAGAATTAATTATTATTTGCGTATATATATAATGTTTGGGCTAATTATTTAAACTATTGGCTCGATTAATTTTCCTTATAAAATAATCCATCAGGGCGAGTAAATTTGATTTTAGCCTAATTATTTATAATATTAGCCAATTATAATCAATTTTTAATCTAATTGTTCTTAACTCCAATCCTCACTTCTTAAATGAACTATGGGGTTTTATAAGACTTTTCGAAGCTACAATTAAGTCGATTAAATAATCAAAGATAAGTGAAGTTAAAGCCAATTGTGGTATTAAATCAGGTCAATAAAACATTCATAATTATAAATTTGATACATTTAATATATTTAAATCTCATTTATATACAAAATTTTTGAAAAGAATAGTAAATGTTGAATAATTATGAAATCAAAAATGCATCCTTATTTTTATCTAGTATAAGAAGGTGTAATTCTCTTGATGTTTAATTGCATTTATCGTTTTCAAAATTTTATTGAAAAATTTCTTCGATTATTTTAATTTTATCTATTTGGAAAATAAAAAAATTAGGCTTAATTAATATTATAAATTATTTTTTTAATTGTATTTAGCCCCACTTTTGGGAAGAGCCAATGGAGCTGTCGAAAATCAAAATCTTTCTGGCTGGTATAAGCCCCAGAATTAATTTCAGTGCACCATTATAATAGTAGTAATAATTGTAAATTGTACATTTTTATTGCACTCTACTAATGGACTTACAAAATTAATATTTATTTAAGTTTCTTATACAAAGTTTAAATCGAAGGTCTAGACAATTTTTATGTTTACGATGCCAATTATCATGTGTAGATATGGTGAGTTGGCATGGAGTTCACCTGCATGTCCTATGAATTATTGTGCCGACGCTGATTGCACAACTTGCATACCCTAAGAAAAATATAAATTCTCTCTTATCTGAAAATCTTAAATTTATTTCATTATTTTCATAAATTATCTATAATTTAAGAATATTTATTTATTAATTAATTTAAATCTTGTTGACAGAGATTTCTCAAATTAATTTTCTTTGTTCTAAGAACATGGAAAGATAAGCTTTTACATTGAGAATATTCAAGCAAATTACAAAGAAACTTTTAATTTCTTTATTAATAATAATTTCATGAACATTTTATAAATATTCACCATATAAATTTAGGGCAAAATAATTATAAAAATTTTTTTTAATGATCTTTACAAATCTTTAGTAACTATTGATATTTATAGAATTATCATTATTTTAAGCTAATTGGAAATTAATTCTGGGGCTTAAGCCAGCCATATAGTTATTAGATTATTAACTCATTCTTTTGACTTTTGACTCCTTCAGTCAACCCTCCCCTAGGTTGTTGAGGAGGCCAGTTTGGGCTTTTAGCTCGATACTTATATTTAGCAATTAAAATTATTCAAGTTTAGTTTCCCTATTAGAAATTATTTTGGAGAAAAATAATATTAAAATATTAATAAAAAATTAAAATAAAAATAGTATATTGAATAAGTTCTAAATAATAACAGACCTTTTTATGCTTATAAAATATTTTAATATTTAAATCATTAAAATTTACATTCTAATGCTTTTAAATTTAATTTCAAAACCATTATAATTAAAATGTAGAAATATAATAAGCTTTGTAATAAGGAAAAATTTCGAAAAAAATGTAGATGGATTGTTGAATATATGAATTTGTGATTAAAATAATAAAAAGTAAAAATAAGTGCATATACAAGCATTTATAGTGAATTGAACCTTAATTATCTAAAGTTTTATATTACGAAATATCGCAAGATATTATAAATATACACACAGCAGTGCCGAATATTATTGTAATCTGGCCTATTTCATCCCAAATTAGTCTTAATACCTCTTTAGTAAAAGGGAACCACACTGGACTTTTAAAGTCCTATTTTTAAATATTTCTTAATTATCGTTAATGTTTTTAGGAATTTATTTTTATTTTTTAATGGAAAATTTATGAAGCAAAATTCAATTTCTCTTAAAATAATTCTAATTATTAATATTTATTACTAAATTGATAATATAAAAAAAAATTATTTCTATATTTATTAATAATAATTAAGAAAAAATAAAAAATAAAGGGCTTTTAAAAGCCCAGAGAGGTTCCTCTGTATAAAGGGGAATTAAGATTAACTTGAGATGTAGTGGACCTAATTTCAATGATATCCCCTCCTACATCTGTGCGGAATATTCCAAATATCTTGTGATATTTTTAAATATAAATCTTGAGATAAGTCAGGTTTAATTTACTGTATATTCAAAACCCCAAAACCCCTTAATGAGGTCTATAAGTGCTTTGATTTGTAGTGTATAGTTGGGGTTTGTAGAGAAATTAGACCAATTTGAAAAATAAGAAATCGAAATTAATAAAATTTAGGCTATTTTATTATAAGAAATATATAGACTTACTGCTTCAGCTTAGTAATAGTACAGTATTAATATAGTCTAAGTCAAACCAGTGCTTAACTGTTAAGCGATAGCAAAGCTTCTAATTCAAGAGTGAATTACTCTCTAGTTACCATTTACACATTTTTAAGTGATAGCTTCGTTTATAAAAATTAGCAACATACTATGCAAAGGTCTTCAACTCAGGCTTCTGATGATGAAATATAGTAGCTCGTTGGTATAAAGAGAAGTTAGCCCAATACTTCAAGGTTTTTCATTGATAAGACAGTAAATATGTTTTTATAGACACTTTACCTCCTCTAAGACTAAAAATTTAGCTATTATTTCTTTAAGTACATAGCTCTCACGAAGTGAGAAGGAACACTTGATGGACTTCGCTTTAAGAGAAGTGCAATAGACTTATAGTTAAGTACTGGTTTGACTTAATCAATATAAATATATCATGTTCATATCGCAGTTTAAACAATAAATCTATACTATTTATCAAAAATAGACCCTAAAAGCTTGTAATATTAGTTCCCGTATATATTAAATAACCCCAATCCCTTACAAATTTTCAACTAATCCAAGCACTTATAAACCTCATTAAGGGGTTTCGGGGTTATGAATGCCTAAATATTACCAGAATATGATAGTAAATTTTATTAGTAAATACTTCAATAAAATTAAAAAAAAATATTATATTTATAAACCTAATTAACTTAACTTTCTTTTATATTAAGTAAACTTTTACTAAATTTTTTAAATAACTTTAAGATTAATAAATTCAAATTAGTCTCACAATATATATTTAAGTTTTATATTTTAGAATAATAGTAAATAATATAGATTCTAAATTAATTTTACTTAAATAAAATTAGTTGAAGTCTTTGTTTTTAATTCATATTTAATTTAAATATTGATTAATAATATTGGAGGTTTACATTCGAATTTTGGAAAATTAATTAAAATTTAAAATTAAGCTATTAAAATATTGGCAATTAAAGTTACCAAATTTGACGATCATAGGCTCATTCGATAAAGAGTTTAAAATTAGCTGTACTATATTATTATCAGTACTATTTTATCGAATTCCTGAGCGAGATAGCTTCACTTTAATTAAATACATCTAAATTATACCTTTACATTAAAGTGAAGTTATGTCGCTCCAGAGATTCGATAAAATAGTAATGATAATAATATAGTACAGCTAATTTTAAACTCTTTATCGAATGAGCTAAAGATCGTCAAATTTGGAAACTTTAACTACCAATAATTATAATAGCTTAATTTTAAATTAAAATTAATTTTCCAAATTCGAATGTATTCTTACAATATATAAAAATAAAAACAATCATTAAAGATTAAGAAATATACAAATTTAATATTTAAAAAATAGTTTCAAAACTAATTATAAAACTCAAATGCTATATTAAGTAGTTTTTATTTGGTTTTAGAATATTTAAAATGCAACAATAATTGCCATGAATTAATAATAATTCTTACATACTTTATAATTTTAATAATGCAAGGAAGAATTAGTATAATTATCTTATTTTCTCAAATTCATCAAAAATATAAATATATATTTTATAGATTAAATTAAAAATATGCTATAAATTTTTTATTTATAAGCAAATTTAAACAATTCAGTGGTTTTTATAAATAAATATAAATTATATCCTATTATTTTAAATTGTTAAACACAAAATTGTTTAAATTTACATGTAATGTGGTGGAATTAATTTAATATTTAATATTGATTTATCAATTATAGAAAATTTTAGGTTATCGTGACGAACATTCACATTTGTTCTGACCGACACCCGACCCCCCCACCTCCCCTCCTTCTTGATAGTACCCCCCGTACCCCCCCTAAAATATCCTATTTCATATCAAATTTTTTATCCTTAGGGTCTAAATCGATTTCCTTCTTGACATCTCGACATCATAAATTTTATGTTTTTATATATAAAATTTCATAATTTTATAAAAATTTATAAATTCTATATTAATGCCTTATATGATTTGATTTTTAAGTTTTGACAAGTTTCACAATGTTTTTCAACACTTTTTTGTCTATCCTTTTTGAAAAATATATAAAATATAATTTTCAATAACAAATTTTAAAATTTAATTTATAATTAATTTTTATTGACAACCATACACAAATTTTATTCTAAAAGTTTTTTTCGCTTAAATCAACTTCATTCGACTTCATTACAAGAAAGAGTATGATTAATTTTTCAAATTTTCAAATTTCAAAATTTTATAATATTTTTAATTAACAATTACAAAATATTGAGAATTTTTATTTTAAAAAATTAATCATACTCTTTCTTTTAATGAAGTCGAATGAAGTTGATTTAAGCGAAAAAAATTTTTAGAATAAAATTTGTGTATGGTTGTCAATAAAAATTAATTATAAATTAAATTTTAAAATTTGTAATTGAAAATTATTTTTTATATATTTTTCACAAAGGATAGGCAAAAAAATGTTGAAAAACATTGTGAAACTTGTCAAAACTTAAAAATCAAATCATATAAGGCATTAATATAGAATTTATAAATTTTGATAAAATTATGAAATTTTATATATAAAAACATAAAATTTATGATATCGAGATGTCAAGAAGGAAATCGATTTAGACCCTAAGGATAAAAAATTTGATATGAAATAGATATTTTAGGAGTAAGAGGAGGTACGGGGGGTACTACAAGAAGGGGGGGTACTACAAGAAGGGGGGTACTATCAAGAAGGAAGGACGGGGGGGTCGGGTGTCGGTCAGAACACACATTATAAGTTAATTTTAAATATCAATCATGAATTTAAAAAACTTAATAAAACTAATCAAATAAACTTAATATATTAAAAATAATTAGATTTAATTTATATGGGATTTAGTCTGTATTTAATAGATCTATCTATTTTGAATCAAGTAAAGTTTCTTGAAAATCTGTATCAAATAGCCATATAAAAATATCTTAAAATAGCATATTCAAGTATCCTAAATATAAGATAAAATAGATCATTCTACTACATTGATTGCTTGGATTATCATTATGTATTTTATCAACGATTCAGAATATTCTGTACTTATTCAGAAATAAATAATTTTTGAGGAATGCCCCAGAAACCTAAAATGGTTATATGATCATATTTCTTGTTTTACAGGATTAGAATTCATTAGAAAAGAATAATTAATAAAATAAGTAAATTTAATATTCGATAATAACTCATACTTAAAAAAAATATTATATTAATCCTTTTTATTTATAAAGTTTTTACTCATTTGCTAATAATTAATTTTATGTATTATTAATTCATGACAGTTAATTTATTAAAAACTTAATAATTTAAATTATATTTTCTATTTACTTTATCAATATTTAATTATGATAAATCTCATTTTCTAATGCCATGTTAAGAATTATTTATCTGCATTTAATTTTAGAAATAATTGAATGTCAAAG
Organism: Oxytricha trifallax; assembly: GCA_000711775.1. Lineage (NCBI taxonomy): Eukaryota > Ciliophora > Spirotrichea > Sporadotrichida > Oxytrichidae > Oxytricha > Oxytricha trifallax. The sequence goes on from ARYC01006804.1 coordinate 9,742, forward strand.
AAAATTATTTATTATAATTTTAATTTACTAATTATTTTATTAATAATAATTAATTAATTAAGCAGCGTGAGTCCAAAACAACATTTTTAATTGAGAATGCTGGTTTAAATACCAAAATTAATGAGATAAGTCCACGTGTAAATTGATTTGTACAGCGATATGGGCTAAATCTTAAAATTGAGATTATCTTATAAATTTCTACGAAAATTACTTAAGATATTTCTATTAACTTGCTAAAAAAATTAATGCATTTTCCATAATTATATTAATTTATGATTTACTTCAATATTAACTTTTCAAAATAAATAATTAATTTAAAATATATCTCACTCCTCAGAAATGAGAAATAATTATGTTATTTTATAAATTGGCTAAAAATTTTCCAATGCCAATTTTGTAAATTTATGACTTCTCTAAAAAACTATAATTTGTTTATTTAAAAAAAACTTTTCTCTCAAAAATAGATTTAAGTTAAAACACAGTTTCTTAAGTACACCTCTTTGTCACTCTTTCCCAATTATTTTATTACTGATTCTTGGAATACTCATTGAAATATAGTGAAAATATATTTATTAGTATAACATTTACAATTATTATATAATAAAAAAATTGATTTAAAGGGAAAACAAGCCCTCGATAAAATATTTAAATTAATATATGCATAAAACTTATTCAAAAGAAATTCGAAAAAATTATTTAAAAGCAATGTTATATATATATTAATTATAAGACTAAAATAAATTCTTTAAATAATATTTTATTTTTTAATCAATAACTTGTCCTTTAAATCGATCATGAATTTTGAGTTAAGTAAAGAAATTTATTTAATTAAAAAAAGTTTAATTTAATAATCTCAATTAATACTAATCTATAATGGAATAATAAATTAAATGAGAGAAAAATATTCTCCAAAAGAAGGAATCAATCTGGCAAAAAATATATATCAGTAATTGATTATTTATCAATCATCATACTTTATAAGGAGCTTAATTAAATTCATAAAAAACTCTCTATAAAATTATATTTTTAAATTTTCATAATTTAATGCCTGAATAATGAATCAATTAAATTATCCAAAACTAAAATATTAATATAATTTATGAATCTGTGTGAATCTGTTGTGCTTTATAAATTCTGGTAACTTTATCTATAAATACTGCTATTGTTAAGTAATTTATAATAAATACTTAAATTAGTAAATGAATCCTACCCAACATAAGAATCTATCCTTGAAAGTAGCAGGATTTGTTTCTGCCTTCGCTCTTGCAAGTGCAGCTTCTACTATTGCTCTCAGCTCTGGTCCTATTGCTGACCATACAACGGTCTTAGCATTTAATTAAATTAGAAAAAAAAATATATCAATAATTAGCAGATTTCCCCCCAAGCTTGTAATCAGGGACTGTTGAATTATATTAGGGAACTATGTATAAACCTAACATGATGTCGCTGCAAGTTGACTAATATAAGAAGACTAAAACTATAAACCAAAAGCTTTCACAAGATTATGATAGAAGAATCCAATCTATAGTAGTTGGACCACGTGCAAGAGTCAAGCTGTGTAAGTATGAAAATTGTGCAGACGAGCCATCCAGTTTTGATAAAACATTGTATGACAATTACACAGCAAATATTACTTAATAATTTATATTACTTATAATAATTATAATAATTTGATCACATTGAGGTCTCTGGGGACCCCCGATCAATAAGCTATAAAGCATTTAAGGGTCAAGCCATTTTAATATTATTTAAATCATCTGATCTGTTCAATCTCTCTGGTTGCTCATCTCGTGATATATTTTAATTAATTCTTGAAAATTAACTCAAAATAATCTATTCTTGTTAGCCACAACTTTCTTAAATATACTCTTTCTCTGTAGAAATTGAGTACATGTTTTTGAATCTCTTCTTCTTCTTCTTCGCTATCAATGGAGCTCACTCCATCATAAACTCCGAACTCAACATATTTTTAGAGTTCTTACATAGTCTCATCTAAAGCTCTCAGAGTTCTGTAGCTGTTTTTCATGCAATCTGGAAGATTGCAGATTGGACACCATCTCCCGTTGATTTTCAAATCAAATAAACCCACTTCCTTAAACATCTTTAATTAAATTTTGTTATTATATAGTATACAAAAGTCCCAAATCTTTTATATATTATTTAGTAACCTTCTTTAATTTTAGTGGTTGATATCCAGATTTAAGATATAAATCTATGGGGTTTAGAGATTTAGGGGTTTTCGGGGTTTTCAAAGGTTTCTCTGGCTTTGGACCAGAGTTAATGTATGATTATTTAATGGTAGTAGGCTTTGAATAATGTTGGTGCTTACTCCCTATTAGGTACTTTGTTGGTTGACTAGGTGTTTGGTTTTAGTATTAAATATCTTGATAATATTTGGGTGATTCCCGTCATATCTTGGTCAAAAGTGAAAGGTACCTTGGGTGATTCTCTAGTAGGTTTCTGGTATTAGGTTTTCCTATTTAGTATGAAAAGGGTCGGGTTTGTGTTCCATGACGTATTAGAGAAAATTTGGGAGTGATTTCTTCCGAAACGTATCTTTGAGCAAATTTTTCTTGGTAACAAGAAAATGGTAGGTAGTAGGGTACCTCGGCTTTTGTGTTTCTTGGGGTTAAGGAATTCTTGTGGTGAAGGGATTCTTAAGTTGTTATGAGGTTTTTGTGACAGTGTTAGTAATCTTAATTACTTATATATTCTTTGGTTGATAGTACTGGTTGAGAGATGTTTAAAACTAAACGACTGAATTTATTCGGTCAAGCCTCATGCCTAGTTGAAGGTAAAAATGTCATCAATGAACAGAGAGTGGACTTTTTTAGGTTGGTGTGGAGCTGGGTAGGTGAGCTAATTGGACGTAAGCTCATCATTTTTAGTTGTATGATATGACTGGACTCTAGACAATCAATTCGAAAATTAAGAAAATCTAATAATGAGTGAGTGCTCCTGTTGTGCTAAGGTTGTGTTTAGTACCTAGCTGGGTTGTGAACGGGTGCTAAAAGAATGTGCTGACTTAAGGGTGTCAATTCTGACATACTCTATGATTTATGGTCACTCGTGAGTATGTATGTACTTCTTTGTTAAAACACACCTCCGGATCCTGCGATCCAGCTGGGGGAAGTTAGCTTTTCGGATTAGTGAGGCAAAACTCTTGCCTCTTGATTAGAACGGTTCGACTGTCCCTCCTCGTTCCAGCCCTTTTACTTAACTTTTTAAGTTATTAATTAAGTATTACTTAATAATTTATATTACTTATAAATTTCATTGAGATAATTGGACCTTATAGTGCCCCTTTTCTAATCGATGGCTACAGTAATTGGGCAAGACATGTTGAAGTTAATTACGACGACTATTACTCCTTGTCTCATTCCAGCCCATATGTATTTGTCTAAGCATTTAAAAATCACATATTTTTCAATTTTAATTTATTATATTTAACAGTCCAGATCACTCAATTGGAGCAGCTGGTGTGTTTACAGTTGGAGTATATAGAAGTTCAGATTTACTATAAAAATTTAATTCATCAAACACAGCTTTGGATATAAATTCTCTTATTGTTCAAGAGGGTGCAGTAAAAACCCCAGAACCCCTAAATGAGGTTTATAAGTTCTTTCATTTGTAGGGAATTAGTTAGGGATTAGGGTTATTAATTAAATGCAAGACTAGAATTACAAGCTTTTGGGGGTCTTTTTATGATGAAGATTAAATAGATTTAGTGTTTAAACTGTGATATGGATGTGAATTATTCATGGAATAAATCAAACCAGTACTTAATTATAAGTTAATTGCACTGCTCTTCAAGCGAAATCCATCAACTGTTCACTCTCACTGCCTTTTAGTAGTACAACTAAAGCAATAAAAGCTAAATTCTAAGCCTTAGAGGAAGTCAAAGTTTCTATAGCACATATTGACTATCTTATTAATAAAAATCTTTGATGTATTGGGCTCACTTCTTCCTCAACCAACAAGATACTATGTTTTACCGCCATATCCCTAAGTTGAAGATCTCTGCTTATTCAACAGCCAACAACTATTAACGAAATGGAATCACTTACAAAGCTGTAAATCGTATTAAGAGAGTAATTGATTTCACTCTGCCATTTTACAACAACAATTTAAATATATTATTAATTAAATACAGAGAGCCCAATAGAGTAATTTTAAGTTTATTCATGATGACGAGGCTGTGTTTACCTTCAACACTTCCATCTAGAAGTCTTGTTATAAGAGGCAAGGTAATATAGAAGTATATGACTAGAAAGTCATGGTAAAAACAATAGCAATACTTGGAGGAATAGTGAAGATACTGGTTTAGAAACTTATGTTATTCATCCTCGCTCTATTAAGACAGAGTAGTATATAAAGTTTTTAGAACAGCTGAGTGAATAAGAGATTATACTATTAGTATAATCTTTCTGTTCATAAGACTAAAGAAACAAGGAAGAGTTATGAACAACTTAGAATAACGCCAGTGTTCAACGTACCTTACTGTCCGTAGTTTAATGGAATTGAGTTCTACTGGGGTATACTAAAAGGTAATTACAAGAAACTGCTGCTATATCACTTGATGCACGACCTATCTATTGATATAGTCGATTCTATAAAAAGTTCAGCTAAGAGAGTTGATAATTAATTGGCTTAAAAGTGTGCTAAAGAAAGAGAGTGAATATATATAAATAAGTTTTGTAGTTAAGTTAATGAATATATAAGTCACATTAAAACTCTTTCGTGAGAGCTGGCTTCTCTTTCTTTTCTTCTACTTCTTGCTTCCCTCCTCCAAGGTTTCTTCTCTTGCTGCCAGCTCCAGCATCTATGTTCATTGACTCTGGCGGCTAAATATTTGAATAAAGCCTCTTGCTAACTTCATACTTCGTCTGCGACTTTCTCTCTCTGTGAAGCTTGCTCTATTCCTTCATCAAAAAGTTGCCTGTACCAGATTTTTCTAAAGAGTTAAGCTACAAATCTTACTTGAAATATA
>ARYC01006805.1:0-18845 GCA_000711775.1 Oxytricha trifallax
TCATCGCTGACTCTCTTAGCAGCACTCTTAATAAAAACTACTGTATCTATCTTCAAGTCATGCATCAAGTGATAGAGTAGGAGTTTCTTCTAGTGGCCTTTCAATAACCCCCAATATAATTCGATTCCATTGAACTAAGGGCTGTAAGGAACATTAAATACAGGTGTTATGTTTAGCCTTTCATATTCTTTCCTTGTGTCTTTAGTTTTATGGACAGATAAGTTATCTAAAAACAGAATAATCTATTAGTCGGAGTACTTATCTCTAAGCTATTGTAGGAACTTAATGTATTATTCGGTCTTTATTGAACGAGGGTGAATAACATAAGTCTCGAGGCCACTATCTTCATTTATTCCACCAAGAATAGCATGAGTTTACACCTTAACTTTTTAGTCATAAACTTCTATATTACTATACCTCTTGTACCAAGACCTTGTTATAAAGGTATTGAATGTAAATACTGCCTCATCAGCGTGTATGAACTTTATATTATGCTCTTAAGACCTCTGCATTTATTCTAATATATAATTTAAATTAGTCTTATAAAATGGAAGATTAAAGTCAATCACTCTCTTAAAGCGATTGACTGTCTTGTAAGATATTCCGTTCTTTTTATATATGTTAGCTATCGATTAAGCAGATATGTGAAGCTCAGGAAATTGGCGATGAAACATCACAGCCCTCTAGGCCAGAGAGAAGAGAGCCCAGTATTAAAGAGTCTTATCGTTAATAAAATAATCGATATGATGCTGCTAAAATTTAAGAGGTCTTTTAGGCTTAGAATTAAGTTGCTATTTCTTTAAATTCAATGCTAATAGACAGTGAGACCTCACAGTTGCCGGAGATTTATGGAGCAGTCTTGCTATAGATGTGTAATTAAGGATAGGTTTGAGTTGATCACTACAATCATCGCACCCATAACGCAACTTAAACAATAAATCTATATACTCAATGTCATAAACTGACCCCAAACCTCGCATATACTCACTTAAATTACTAACATTTAAACATTTAACCCCTACATAAACCCTATTAAAACCCTAATAAAGTATGCACTAATAGTCTACTTTTATCAATCAAAAACTCAATCAAACTACTGAAAGGGTTTTGGGGTTTTGAATGCCGAAACAACATTGAATTGCCTATTTTATACACAAATTTTAATACATCTTGCAATAAAAATAAATTGCTTTAAATTTTATTACTCAAATAAATATTATGAGCCATTTAAGCTAAAAAACAAAGTAGCTTAGAATTGTCCCAAAATCATAGTCTCACGTATTTTCTTGAAATTAAACAATTGATTATTGGTCCTTTGCATTTAGATATCTCCTAGCAAATTATGGTGGTATAATATGGAAAAATTGAGAAATATATAATAAAATTATCCATAAAAAAGTATTCACAAAAAACTACTACTATTGCCAGAAAACTTGCAACTCTAAAACCAATGACTTATTCAGTATTTAATGGAAGAGAGCTTAATTAGTAAAATTGACATCTGGTAAAATAAAATTACCATAGAGAAATAAAATATTAATAAGATTTTGTTAGGGAAGAATATTTTTATATTTTTATTGTCAGAAAATATCTATATAAATTGGTATTTTTCAATATATCTACCTGAAAGTTATTAAATTTAGTTCTATTATTTAAACAAGGAATATATATATTTATATATGTCATAATTTTATGTAAGTTTAATTATAAATATAATCTTTTTTAAATTCCATATTGATAAATAAAATAATTTTATGATTAGAGAAATAAATATAAAATTAACCAAATTATGTATAATATCAATAAACTTAGTGAAAGTAAGTAAGTTAGATTTTTTTATTTAGATAACGATCGGATTTAATAGTCCAGAAAAAAATGTACGAATTTGATTAAAAATTACTCTCATTTATTGTAATATTTAGGAAACTATGGTTATATTGTATTTTTTATATTAAGCTAAAAATTCGTAGTTTTTTTACAATAAAGTGCTTAAAACCTATTTATAAACATTGATTACTGTGATAGGTTTATTTTTGAAAAATAATAAAACTAAAATTGTATTAATTTTTTATGTTAAAGTCAATTAAAATAAAAAAGGCGTCCATAATGAAAATATATTTTTAACTAAAAAATTAAAAATTAATTTATAAACTTTTTTACAGACCTACAAGTTTATTTAATCATCTAAATTATATTTTTTGTTTTTTCTCAAGAAGATATTCGGAACATAAAAATCCTTTAAATAGTTGGTTTGAAATTTTTAATCTATTGTGTGAATACATTTGAAAAACTTGGAAATTTAATTATAATTAATTAATACGTAGTTGTTAACTTTGCTAAATTTTAGAAATATGGTATTTTATTTGATAAAGAAATTAATTTCAAAAAGTCTTACAATTCAAGCTTCTATAGCATCTTTAATACTAAAAGCTCTTAGTCTATTGTTGGCAAAAGATTCAGTTAAACAAATCACCTATAAAAAAAATAGGTGGGTCTCCACTTAATTAATTCCAAAAATTTAAATAATTAATTTTTTAATTTTACAATTTATTCAAACAAACTCAAGGCATCTTACTAAAACTTTAGTCAGTTTAGGGTCATACCTTAAATATTAGTAAAATTAATTGAGTATGAACGATTCTTGTGGTCAGTTTATGACATTGATTACAGATTTACTGTTTACAATGAAGAACATTTTAACTCTGTATAAAAAAATGTTAAATAAGTTGTTTTTTATTTATAATTGATGTGATGTTCATTAAAATTTGAATTTTTATAATGAAGAAATAATATTGAATATTATAAATTACTAATCATAATTATGATAAAGACTTGAGAATTAATAAATATTGCATATGTTTATTTATGTGTGGCATATCAGAATGGGACAGGAAAAAAAGATATTTTAGGTCAGGAAACTAACCTAGCAAATTTATAATCAATTTAGTTGATTTAATTTTTATGTATTTAAAGAATATGGGAAATTAATAGATACTCTTAGGAAATCATCAATACTGCCTATTCAATTTTCCTAAAGAGATAGAGGAGCTATATCTGAAAAATCACTTAAGTTTGAATAAATTATATATTTAATTATTTTTAATAAAACAAATTTTTAAATATTTATTTTGCAATTTTTATAAAATTAAGGAGGGGGAAGTTACCTGCACTGGTATATTATAAAATAAAATTTAAGGAAGTTTCCTGCACTTTTTTTAAAAAAATTATTTTATTGAATTAATCTTTATAACATGTATCAACAAACATCCAGACAATTTTTATTGTTGTAATTATGCTTATTTTATTAATCAGTTAGTCGATATCTCTCTACAGATTCCAATATCTGAAATATTTCATTTGATATTTGCTGGTTTATATTATCCCCTCTATTATCATAGTAATTTCAAGCATTGTATTCAATTGTTATCGGTATTCTAATACAATTTATTATTTTTTATCCATACCTATATGATGCTATACTTTATTTTCTATAAATACTTTAATAATATATAAATATACTAATAATATTAATGAGTTATAAAAATTTAAAATTTTATAATTTATGTAAAATTTATTAAATTTTACATTTAAAAAAAAAGTGCAGGAAACTTCCCCCAAAATTAAGAATATTATTTTTTAAAAATTACTGATGACCTATTTGAACCATTAAAATATTTAGAAAAATTATTTTTTTAATTTAAATTTATAATATAAACATTAGCTGATAATTTATTTATAATATATAAATAGTTTACTTTATAATTCTTTATGCCCTTTTATTAATTAAAGGATTAGTTTAATTGATATTGAATTATATTAGATAATTATTATTCATAACTAAATTTAGTAATTTAAATGGAAGAATTTTAAATAACAACCTTATTTATGTTAATAAAAAATTTATACTTAAAACTTCTGAATAATACTTTTTATTTATAAAATAAATTAGCTGCTTTCAAATAAATTAAATAAATGAAATTTTTTTATATTTTATAAATAAAATTATTCTAAAAACATTAAAATTAATAATTAAATAATTTAAAATAAATCACGAGCGTTTTTTTTTACCATGAACTGTCAATAACTCTAAAATGGAAATTGAATTATTTATTAATTTTAATGAATATCTTAACTAATAACAAATTTATTAAACAAAAAATTTAAAACATGTATTATTGTAGAAATACATTCAATTTGGAAAAAAATATATTATAATCATGCCAGCATCAAATTCAAAGCGATCTAAATTAAAAAATAAATCAATTCTATATTAGCTCCCCATGAAGTGAGAGAGTTTTATTTTATGATAGCTTTTTAAAACAATAATATAGTTTTATCTCGCTTGGGAGAGAAGATTAATTTTTATAAAATTTAGACACACCTTCAATATTTTAGCGCTATCAAGAGAGTTTAAATTTGAACAAGATCAAACCCTAAAACAAATTTGAGGCGTTCACTCTATATTCATCAGGTCTTAAGATATAGTTTTATCCGTATATAATTTATTATTAAATAATTTTAGAAAAAAATTTACTATAAATCTTATATGTGGCAGATGTTATAATTACAGCCCTTTTTTTATTAGTTTTTTCTAATAATTTTCTTTCTCATTTTTCAAACTTAATTAACTAAAATTCATGAATCTCAGAAATCCATTTTTATTTTAACAATTCCATAAGGATTCATATCCAGTATTTTTTTTCTTTTTTTCAGGGTTAATTCTTAGTTGAGTTCTTAAGGAAATAAATTTTTTTTTAAATAAAAAATTATTCTTAATCCTCCAAGAATATACCTAAATTTATTAATAATTTTTGAAAGTTTATTTAAGTTATTCTATATCTTCGTATATTGTTGAAAACTACCTAAAAATTTTAAAATAAAATTATTGACGGACAGTTATAGAAATTATTATCCTGCGAGAGAATGATTGAACCAGAGTCAATAACCAACTTTTGGTGATTATCTAATTGTTTGACCTGAATGAAAATATAATATAGAGATAAAATATTAAAAATATATAAATTCAAAATTCAAAATTAAGATGCTTCAAACAAAAAATCAATCTTCAAGAATGAAAAAATTCTTGAAGGTTTTGAACTTGAATATTGATAGTATTTGAAACATTTTCTAAAATCATAATTGAAGATTATTATCAAATAATTTAATTTATAATCATTTACCTAATTAGAATATATTCCTTCAATAAAACTTAGTCAATTAGATGAATAAAGTAAAATTTAAAATTACTTAATTTAAATAATATTATTTGGATGGGGTGTACAATTCTGGAATTTTTTGAAATTCCAGCCCCATTCTGGAACACCAGATCCAATGAATCTGGAATTCCAGATACAGAACTGGAATTCCAGATACAGTTCTGGAATTCCAGTTCTGTACAGGGATATCTGAATATATGATATCAAGTTATAAAAAGAGTTATATTGGATTATAAGAAAACAAAATTATACAATATTATTTTATATTTTATCAATAATCATAAAACTTCATATAAATTCTTTTTATAAAATATAATCCAAATTTTAATTGCTATTCATAATTTTTCCAATTTTTACTTTAATTTTTTATCTTACTTATTATTTTTTTTTTATAAAGAATTTTAATTTTTTTAATTATGAATAATTCATTAATATCAATAATAACTAATTCTGCAGAATTTTTAAACTATTCTCAATGTTGATTATTTACCGGTTCAATTTTACAATAAAACATAAATAAGTAAAATATTATAAATTTTGAAGTTGTTTAACTGTTGGGATATTAAAATTTTTATAAAGACATAAATATAAATAAACCTAGTATAAAAAATACACATTATAATTCCTGTTAATTTAGTTGTAATAAAGGTAGAGAGATATAAAATTCAATCATAAATGGAATGTTTTATTTGAAGAATTTGTAACAAAAATATACCATAATTAATAAATAATCAAATAAATTAACCAAAACTATGTCAAAAATTTAAAATTTTAATTAGAAAAAAAATTTTCAAAATAATTACAATTAAATTTTTTAATTTCTAAAGATAAATTAAATTTAATGTCAGGTAAGACTTTGGCTATCATTTAAAATTATATAGTGATTCTTAATATTTAAATTTATTAATCTTTAAAAAAAACAACACCTATTTTCTCCAATAAATAAATTATTTAGATGCAAAAGTAAATTCATATAAATTTAAACTTTATATAATTGTATCAAAAATGCAAATGCCATATTATTCTAATTGCAAAAAATAATTTATTAAAAATGTCTCAAATTACTTTAATTTTACTAATAGCAGTAAAATTAACTATTTTATATATTAAATAAAATGTGAAATATCTCTTGTTTGTTTCAGATATTTAATTTAGAAATAACAAATAGTTATTTTAATTTTTTCCAGAAAATTGTCTAAGTTATAATGAGAATTCCTTTATAATTGCAATAATTAATGCTACAAATAATAAGTATTTTCATTAAATATAAAAATAAATTAAGACTCTAATTAATAGATTCAAGGAATAAGCCAGTTTGCTATAATTGAAGTAATAATGTTGAATTATTAATTTCAATTAACAACCTTTTTCATTATACTTTTTTTTAATCATAATCTTTATTTTTCATGATTGTTAAAAACTTATATTTGGCAATCAAAAACATAAAAATGAAATTATACTTAATTATTATTTTAAATAGTTAATTTATTTGATAATATTTGAATATGTTTTTAATTTTTCACATAAAATAGATGGAAAAAATAGTTTTATTATATTTTGCTATAAAATCTTGCACTTTATCGATTATGTATATAAATGTATAAATTTATTTTTATTAAAACATATCTTTAATGTTAAACTAGGTATACTTAAAAAAATAAATTATATATTCATTTTCATCTCACTTATACTTTCAGCAAAATAAAAATTTTGTGAAAATTCCAGATGCATTGAATCTGGAATTCCAGATACAGTTCTGGAATTCCAGTTCTGTATCTGGAACGTTTTTCACCATTCTAGAATCTGGAATTCCAGAATGGTGCTGGAATTTCAAAAAATTCCAGAATTGTACACCCCATCCTATTATTTTAATTTATTATATATTTTTATTTGATTTAATGTATTTTAATTGCTTTATTTTATTCATCCATTTCTATATTATTTTAATTTTTTTATAATTATACCTTAATTTAATTGTAATATATATTGTGATTTAGTATTAAATTGATTTAGTCAATGAATTTAATAATTTCCTTATAAAATATCTTTTTTATTAAAAATTTTAAACATTTCATTTTGCTAGTCATATAAAAATTTTATCAGAAACTCAACTATTTAATACTAATATTTTAATATATTTTAATAAGTTAATGATATAATATTTATTATAATTAATAAAGCAATGGCGAATTTATAATAATTATTAAATATTGATTTTACTTCATATTTAAAAAATATTGCTTATAAAATAATTGGGATTTAAATTATTAAAAATAATTTAAATATATAAGAAGAAAATGAACGAAACAACTCCATACAAGCATTCAATAAAAAATATTAATATAGATTGAATTATTGTTTCTAGAAATTAATTTAGTTTAGTGACAATAGAGATCCATATTTTTATTTTAAAATATTTTGGTAATAAATATGGACAACTTAAAATGAAAAGAGTATTTTATAATCATAATTTTTTTTTAATATATTCAATTTATTTTTACATAATTAATTAAATAAAATTAGAATAAAAAAATTAGTTAACTAGAAATTTTAAAAAAATATTTATTTTACTCAATATTATTTGTATACACGTGAAAACAAAAACATTAATTTTTAATTTTTTTTGATAATTGTATAAATGCTTTTGTTGATGGGTTTTATATAATTAACAATATTTATGCAGATATTTATAAAGGATAGGATTAAAAAGTTAATATTTACACGCAATTTTGCCCCAAAATTTATGATAAAATGATAATAATTTAATACAGATTTATGATGCATGCCGATTTTGCAATAAAAAGTAAAGAAAATAAGTGAATTGATATAGTACTAGATTTTAGAATAGAGTGAAAGATATTAAGATTATCAAGCATAGGTAGGATTCCTATTAAAAAAAATATTGATTTACGAAGATAAAAAAAGCTAGATTACAATTATGATTAGACCTGTTGAATATAAAATTATTATAAATAATAAAACAACTTTTCATCAGTTTTTAAGCTAGTTCTATGAAAAAGTGGTAAATATAAATGTATATAGGAGAATCAAGATTTTTGAGTGAAAAATCTTTAATAGTTTATAAAAATTGTATCTATACTTATCATATTGATATAGCTTGGTCATGTCTTGATTAATTCAAAATACTTTTTAATTTAAAATCATGTTTGCATAAAACTTTGACATTTCTTAGAGATCGGGGTTAACTTAGAGCATCATCTTTCATGCGTAAAATTTAGAAAATTTAATAGTTTAATAGTTGCAGTTTCAATCATATTTTCAATTAGGACATCCATTATGTAGACCTTTGTTATACTAATTATCCTTTTCAATACTTTAATTTTATTTTTTTTTAGTTTAATTAAATTATTTGTTTAAAAAAATCAAAACTTTTATTTTTAATGCTTTTAGAAAACTTATCATGTTAATAGTTATAATAAATAGAGAAATCATATAGTAGATGACTGCATAAAAGTTTATATTCTTTATTTGAATAATACTAATCAAATTGAGACTAAACTAAAGTATTAAAAGGGATGTTTATCACCACAAAGGATTAATATAAATGTTGTCGTAATTATGGACATCTAAACTATAACATCAAATAATTTCACCTACTTTTTAAATCATTAATGATGAGGATCTAACTGGCCCAGATTATTATAAGTATCCACAGTTTTACTAAAAAATTTGGTAAAAATAAAAGTTCAAATAACTTTGAACTAATTGAAACTACATTATGCTTCAATTATATGATTAAATTAGATATGATTAAATAGATATGATTTTGATTAATAAAACTAGATTTAGAGTAGAATTTAAATATAGCAAATTTAAATAAAATGATGATAAAAAAAAATAAAAAAAATTTAAAGAAAAAGAATGCTAGATTAATATTATTAGAATGATGATTAAATTATTATTCATGTCTCTTTGGTGAGGTCAATCAAATTTTTTATTTATATTAATAATTATTACATTTTAATATATTTTATCATCTCTATAGATTAAATTGAGATTTTTAATTTTTTATAACAGCATGTATAATTTTATCCTTTAAAGTTTATAAGCTGAAATTAAATTTGTAATTTATTTTTTTAAACTAAATTAAATATTAAATATTTGATTTTATAATCATTTTAATAATATATAAAAAAAATATGAGTAGATATTACCGATAATTTTAATTGTATAGTAATTAATTAATAAATAAAAATTCTTTATATTATTGATTTTAATTATCAGATTTTTAAAGTTTAGTCGGTATTAGTATCTTGTAAAATAATATTTTAATAAAAATTTACTAGGTATCATTAGTAAATACATATTTACTAATAAAGTTCTCAATATAATTTCAAATTAAAACATCTGTAACTTTAAAATTTATTATATTTTAAAGACAATTTTTTTTATTAAGAAAAATACATAGCATATTTTCAAGAATTCATCTAAATTAGTTATATATAAATAAGCTATTCTTCATTTGCACTTTTGTTGACTTGAAACTATTTTCGATAACATAAAATTTAAGGTATTTTTCTGCAATTTTTATATAAATAAATGAGCAAAGAGAACCATTGTTTTTTTGTTAAACGAAATTAATTTATTTGAAAATCATTTAGAAAATTATATATATATATATATATATACTTTTTCACTAATAAGACAACCTTATCTAAATCACTTTATACAAATATTAAGTTTGTGAGACAATTTATAATTAAATGTTTTATTTATTTTATATAAATCTTGAACGATGGCTTGTCTGTATGATTAAATAAATGCATTACTCATTATTTTTTGTTAATAAAAATAATTATTATTATTTTAAAAATATAACCTCTAAGAATAAAAAAAATAAATTTATTATAGTAGATTCGTATCTAACGGATATACCTATTTATGAATTATTATTATCTCACACATATCCAATAAACCTCATGTGCTATCATTTATAATAAATCCACAAGAGAAATATTCATAGTAATAAGCATAATAATAATTGGAGCATAAGACCAAGATTTCAAATATAAGTGACTAAAATTTTAAAATAAAAGAGAATATTACTGTGATAAAACTGATTAATTTTTTATGAAGAAATGGGTAAAAAGTAACATAAATCATTATTTAATATTTGTACAAATTCTTTAAAGCATTTATCATAAATTATACGTTTATTTTTATCTTATAAACAATTAAATAATTTTAGTTGAATTTATGGATAAAATATTTAAATTCTACAGATTAAATCAATTAGTAAAACACATAAAGGTATTTTAAATAAAATAAAAAGAAGATTAAATAAGTCAAGCTTAACGTTAATTTAACGTTAATTTATTACCAATGAAATTTGAATTGAGATATTAAGCTATTAAGTGATTAATATATAATCTTATATTAAAACTTACAAATGCATTTATTTGATTAAATTTTTTATATCAAAACAATTATAAAAATTTAATCATTCTTATGTGGTCAGAAAATGTAAATTAAACCAATGTAATTACTATTTTTTAAATAAATATATGAATTATTTCGTACTTCTTTTATTTAATGGTTAGCACAGCAGTATGTTTACAAATAAATATCAATATACTTGTCAATGACTATTCAATATTAAAAGTATAAATATTCAAGCGATATAATCATTTTCACATGATTTGTTTAATTAATAATTTAATTACTTTATTTTAGATAAAAGGTATATTAAAAATATGATTTTTTCTTGTAATAGTTAATTATCAAAGATTATACAATAATAAAGTCAAATTAATAATAAATCTATTGAATTATTTTAATAAGTTATCTCTAAATTGTATATAATGATTGTAATATTTTATAGACTGATAAATAATTAAATATTAATTAAGTTAATATATAAAATTAGATAAATTATAATAATTTAATTCTTAAATATACTATCTAAAATTATATTTTTAAATAGGTATATATATAATGCTTAATAATTTTTTTTCAGATTTCATCGCTTAGTTTATAATCTATAATAAATTAGTTAATGTGCCTTTTCTAAGTTTTACCTGCTTTATTAATAGTTGAGTTAGATTATATTAAATATATGATAAATTAAAGGTTAAATAAATATGAATATATTAAAGAATAATCATATTAAAAAGTAATTTATCTTTATTTGATAATTCTTATTTATAAATAAAGATTAAATTAAACACCAAAAATGAAAAAAAAATTCGTTTTATTAGATATTTTTAATCTATTTTTCATAAAATAAATATAAAACCTATATTTTATCATTTAGCCCTAATAAGATGCCAATATACCACAAATCAGTACAATTTAGACTACTAAAGGATTTTGGGGTTTGGAGTAACTTTCTTATGATTATTTCTAGAAGGACATAGCTCTCTCTTTGCTTTGCTCCATTTCCATAAAAGATTTTAAATTTATAAAATAAATTTTTGATTATAATTAATTGAAATTTTAATCAGAAAAAAACATTTAGCAATAATTTTTTATTTAAAATAAAATATATATATTGTAGGAATACATTTGATTTGGAAAATAATTAATAAAGATAGTGGTAGTCAACTTTATTGAGACCTATACAATCAAAACCCCAAAACCCTTTCAGTAGTTTGATTGAGTTTTTGATTGATAAAAGTAGACTATTAGTGCATACTTTATTAGGGTTTTAATAGGGTTTATGTAGGGGTTTAATGTTTAAATGTTAGTAATTTAAGTGAGTATAACAACAGAGTTTTTTAAATATTTCACACAAACATAAGCTTAGTGTCATGGGGCAGTTCTCTGAATTTTATCTTTCTTAGTTGATGTTTGATTGTTTCTATTGTTTGTTAATTCTCTTAGCTTGGCTTGATAATAGTTGAGTATGCAAGTTCTCTGAGACCTCCATTTATTTTATTTTTATCGAGATATTGTTTGATTCTCTGCTTAGAATCTCTCTCACCCCTGCAGCTAGAGTAATCGTTTCTTGGCATGTCGCTCTCTATTATTATTACTGCTAGAGCCCAGATATCCCATTAAGTGTCTCCATCTCTCCAATCCTCTCTCTCTGGGAAATATCCAGGAGTGCCGTATACATTCCTTATGCAGAGGCTTGCACTCTTTGAGCTCTGTTGAAGTCAATAATAAAAACTCTAAGAGGCTGAAAGTTTATCATGATGTTCTCTGGCTTTAAGTCTCTATGAACATAACCAAGCTTGTGAAGCTCTTCAATCCCCTCAACTATCTGCTATACTATCTAGCCAATTTATCTCTGACATCTATTGTCAGATAAGAATTCTCTGTAAGTCATTTCAAGTAAAGGAAGCCTGAAGGCTACATGATCTTTAAAGTAAAATAGCATCAAGCTAGAAGATATGCCTGCACTCATTTAACTGTGCCTTTTAAAGAGCATAATACTCATTAGCAAATTCCATTTAGAACTTGTCATCAGCAAGGAAGTAATTGAAAGGATATATCTTGTAAGCATATTAGTCATCAGTAATTACTCTCTTCTCAACTTTATCTTCAAGAGTAAGGTAGCTTTCTAGGAAAAAATCTAAGTCAATAATTTTTAATATAGGAATCTTCATTGCCTCAATTTTAACCATTATTTTATTGATCTCAGAGACTGGAAAGTTCTTGACTGCTTTCTTCATTTTAACTTACTTCTAGACTTCAACTCTAAGAGACTCCACTGAGTTTCTTGATCTCCTCTTTTAAAGGAATTTATTACCAGTAGCTTCATGAATAAAGACAAAACTTTAATTGTGCTTTTTCTTTAAGTGCACTTTGAGATCTCTAGTATGAGAATATGGCTTCGCACAGAACTCACAGACATACTTCCCATCTTTCTTTTAATGCTTGAGATATAACCTTGCCATATCGTTGTGTATATCTCTCAAGTGTCTTTTATAAGTCGACTTGTAAGGCAAAACTTTATTGCATTCTTTGCATTAATAGTCAACTTTTGCTGGAATTTATTAATGCTCTATGGCGGGTTGTTTAACCTCCTCCTCAATTTGCACAGCTTCTTTTATAACATCTTGCTTAACTTATATTTAATCTCAAAGCTAGACTGGTCAAAGTTGTCATAAGTAGGCTCCCACTGAGTACAAGCGTCTCTGGTCTCTACTTTTTTTGGTTGATGGATTGATAATTTTGATTGATTTTACCCAAGTAATGCCGCTCTTCTCAGAAGGTTAGCGCTCATTTTAGTTTGCTGATATATTTTATTATAATAATGATAAAATATACCTTGATAAACTTTAATAGTCGAGTATAAGACACTCTGGTAGATTTTCGGCTGAGAGGTTAGAAAATTAAACAACCATAAAAGACTGTAAGTTGACATATTTTATGAGAATTTTATTCGTTTTAGTAAATTAAAATACTCCTAATGAAGTTTTGTTTCTCAAGGAGGTCCTCCAAATCTAGTTTGAACTTAATTTGGAGGTAAAGTTATTAAACATTTTTTAATTTAATATGCTCCTATTAAGTTTTAACCTTAAAATTTAACTCCTAATAAAGTTTAAACTTAATTTGGAGGACCTCCTAAAATAATTAAACATTATTAGGAGCAATTTAATGGAGAAAGTTTGATAAAAATGGAAATCAATCTGCGAAACTTGGAGCAAGTTTTTGAATGCTTCTCCTCATATCTTTTCAAGGTTGACCTCCAGTAGGTCCTCCCTATTTAGTAGTATAATTTTAATAAACTTAGAATGGATATCCATAATTTTAAATTTCATTAACATTTCTAGAAAGAGGAAGCAAGATGGAGTCTATGAATGATGCAATGAAGAGAATTCAATCTCAAGACTTAAAAGGAAAATTCGAAGTAAAGAGGACCTTAAAGATATTTGGTATAGCAAGGTAAGTTCTTAAGTAAGATTAATAAATCCATTATAGTTGGATCATTCTTGCCGACTTAGGAGGGAACTAAAATTCTCATTCTTAAAAGCCTTACTGAGTGAAGAGAAAAAAGCTTTTAAGTCTAATGAAATTAGGATGATAGAGATACTTAACTACCCTGAAATTTCAGTAACAAACCTCTATGATGATGCTATGAGTGATCCAGATGTTGCTCTCTACCTTCCTTCAAAGTTGCAACTCTCTAATAAGTTGCCAGAGAGAAACTTCTTCTTTGGTGTTCTTGCAACTCTGAAACCTGAGTACTTAAATGAAGTTATTTAAGAAGCTCATAAGAAACGCTACAGCATCTCTCCTGAAGAAAAAGAGAAGCAAGGCATTAAAATAAGTGACACCTGGCTGAGGAACTTCAAAAGCATCCTTTCATCTCAAGTAAGCTTAGTCTTCTAACTTTATAGAAAAACCTGGTACTGCTATATACTTGATGAAAGAGAGCAGAAAATTAAACAGAGAGAGAAAGTCTCAAGTAAAACATGAATTGAGTAAGAGCCTCTACAAAGATTTATAAAAGCCAGAAGATATGAACATAGATGCAGGAGCTGGCAGCAAGCAAGCCTTAAGAGGAAGAAAAGAAAGAGAAGCCAAATCCTTTTACAGGCAAATTTAATATGTGAACTTATGCATTCGTTTAAATCTAAAAACTTATTTATATACACAAAATCTCCCTTCTCTTGCGCATACTTTAGCTTTATCATCGCTGACTCTCTTAGCAGCACTCTTAATAAAAACTACTGTATCTATCTTCAAGTCATGCATCAAGTGATAGAGTAGGAGTTTCTTCTAGTGGCCTTTCAATAACCCCCAATATAATTCGATTCCATTGAACTAAGGGCTGTAAGGAACATTAAATACAGGTGTTTATGTTTAGCCTTTCATATTCCTTCCTTGTGTCTTTAGTTTTATGGACAGATAAGTTATCTACAGACAGAATAATCTCTTAGTCGGCGTACTTATCTCTGAGTTATTATAAGAACTTTATGTATTATTCGGTCTTTATTGAGCGAGGGTGGATAACATAAGTTCGAGGCCCCTATCTTCACTTATTCCACCAAGAATAGCATGAGTTTACACCTTAACCTTTTAGTCATAAACTTCTATATTACTATACCTTTTGTACCACGACCTTGATATGAAGGTATTGAATGTAAATACTGCCTCATCAGCGTGTATGAACTTTATATTATGCTCTTAAGACCTCTGCATTTAATCGAATATATATTTTAAATTAGTCTTTTAAAATGGAACATTAAAGTCAATCACTCTCTTAATGCGATTGACTGTCTTTTAAGATAATTCCGTTCTTTTTATATATGTTAGCTATCGATTAAGCAGATATGTGAAGCTCAGGAAATTGGCGATGAAACATCACAGCCCTCTAGGCCAGAGAGAAGTGAGCCCAGTATTAAAGAGTCTTATCATTAATAAGATAATCGATATGATGCTGCTAAAATTTAAGAGGTCTTTTAGGCTTAGAATTAAGTTGCTATTTCTTTAAATTCAATGCTAATAAACAGTGAGACCTCACAGTTGCAGGAGATTTATGGAGCAGTCTTGCTATAGATGTGTAATTAAGGATAGGTTTTAGTTGATCACTATAATCATCGCACCCATAACGCAACTTAAACAATAAATCTATATACTCAATGCCATAAACTGACCCCAAACCTCGCATATACTCACTTAAATTACTAACATTTAAACATTAAAACCCCTACATAAACCCTATTAAAACCCTAATAAAGTATGCACTAATAGTCTACTTTTATCAATCAAAAACTCAATCAAACTACTGAAAGGGTTTTGGGGTTTTGAATGTGGTTCTTGTTAGATATAGAATTAAAAATCAGCTGGACTTTAATATTGGCGGTACTACCCCTCTTTAGCATGATAACAAATAAATTGACTAAATTTTTTTTGATTTGTTTAATTTATTTTGATGTAAAATCAAGGTCGAATTTTATCTCGCTTCTTCAATTTGATAAAGGGTACCGTAAAGTTAAGCTAATTTTCAATTCTATATATAAAAGCAAATATTTGCCTTGCTAAATGCCTCGAAATTTAACATTGATTAATATAATTATAATTAATTTCCCAAATTCAAATGTATTCTTACAAGATTAAAAGATTTCAGCTTTGCAAACAAGTCCCTTAGAAAATATACGAATGATAAATTATTGAAGGTACCACTATAATCTCCATGAAAGTTGAACGGAGGTATCTATTCCTACACAGAAAAGATTTTTGTAAGGGAACATTAATCTTACAGTTTTTCATATTCAGCCATAATTGTTTCTTTTTTTCCAAATAATATCGTTATACTATTATGAATAAATTTAATAAAAGCTTCATTAAAATTATTATTTTTATTTTTATTGCTTATTTATAAATTAAAATATTATTAAAAATTAATGTAGAATTATAATATTTAAATGATGGAATCTTAATCATCGAAAGCTTAACATCTTTAATTTAACTAAAATAAATCTATTGAATTAAGATTTTTGTTAAAATTATATATTAAATAATATTTATAATTTAGATTAAGATTTATAACTATACTAAATATAATTAAGTGAATTATTAAATTTAATTAAAAATTAATATATTTTTTATTTTCACAAAAATTATTTTAATTGGAATAAATAAAAATAAAAAATATTCCAAGTTAGTAATAATATAACTTTTAATGTGATCAAAAGGTATGATTATTTTCTATTAATGTTACATTTTAATCAGTATCGATAAAATACTTAAAAAATAGGTAAATTGAAATAAATTGAAAAATCATAAAATTTCCTAGATATTTTAACTGTACTGATTTTGTTATCATCTAATTTAAATTGGAATTACTAAAGTTTGATAAAGTGAATCTCTTTGATGTTATTTAAACTAAAAATATAAATTTTAGATTGAAATTAGGATATTATAGTAAATTATTATAAAATCTTATGCAAATGAGTTTAAATAAATTACTTATTGTTTCACACTTTAACTCTAAATAAATATGAGTTCTCATATCATCTATTTAGTATATAGTAATATGAATTCTTGGATTATGGTAAATGCAAGTTTAATTGAAGAGACCTGTTACTTGAGCAAGTGTATTACTCATTTTATCGAAGTCTATGCCATTATTTCTGTGTAGAGCAGCTTAATAATTTTCTCAGGTTTCTATTAGTTCCTAGCTGGCTACTTTGGCATTTGAGTGCTCATCATAACTTAGTTGTAATTATCTGCAGGTTTCTCTCTGTTGCATCACAGTAGGTACATCAAAGTAGAATGCGCTATCCTTCAATAAAGAACCCAACTTTGCATCTCTAAGAATATCATCATCATCTTCCACAAGAAATGGCTTAACTTAAGCGTAGCCCTCAGTCATGTTGTAGCCATCTCTCGTCCCCTTTGTCTGCATAGGTTTAGTTCTGCAATGATCCTTTTCTTTCAAAAATTTCTAAATGCTAATGCGAATTGAGATTTGAAATTGCAGCTTTACTGTAAGTCAATTCATCTTCCATTTAATCAAGAGTGATTGTGTCTCATCTTTCTTCCGTTTTATTATAAAAAGTATTAATTTTAAGTTAGATGATAACAAAATCAGTACAGTTAAAATATCCAGGAAATTTTATGATTTTTAAATTTATTTCAATTAACCTATTTTTTAAGTATTTTATCGATACTGATTAATTTCAATTAAAATACTTATTAATAAATAAAATAATAAAATTTGTATTTTGAACATAGAATAGTTTAAAAATTAATTATTTAAATTATTTATTAAAATTGAAATTTAAATAATTTTTTATCAATTATTTAATCTATATATTAATCAATAGACTTTAATTAATTATTAAAAGCTAAGAAACTCCTATGTTTGAAAAATGTCACGCAGAATAAGGAAGATGAAAGAAAGATATCTGATAACTTTTATAGTTTTTGCTCAGTTTGGAAGAATGGATAATCATTAAACTTCTCAGCTATTTTGTTATGTATGAAAAGACGCATTGATAATTTCATTAAAATGCTAAAATTTTTGGAATCAGCATTCAATTATTTTGAAAAAGCAATAATAATTATTCTCAGATTGGCCTTCTATTAGCGAGTTAATCACAGATAGGTCCATTTTCAGCAGATTTTAATTAAAAGTATTAGTATTAT
The DNA here is from genome assembly GCA_000711775.1 of Oxytricha trifallax. Taxonomy (NCBI): domain Eukaryota; phylum Ciliophora; class Spirotrichea; order Sporadotrichida; family Oxytrichidae; genus Oxytricha; species Oxytricha trifallax. Next base: position 18,282 of record ARYC01006805.1, read on the forward strand.
TAACATTTTGTGGAGATTTTGGAGTTTTGGTAACATTTACTGGCCCGAAAAAAATTTATGAATATAACTAAAATATTAAGGTTAATCTTTTAACATGCCATAATAAATTCTTCAATATTTTAAAAATAATACTCATATTTCTTTTTTCTATTTTTAAAGCATTATTTCTACCAAATCGAAAGTTTATTGACTATAGTTTACTTTAAGTATCTATATAGTTTATAATATATTAAGATTCTTTAGCATTAAGATTGGTATATGTCTATATTCTATTCTCATGAATTTCAGTTAAATTTAGAAGCACCCAAAACTCAGGAATCTCCGATCGGATAAAAAATTTGTAAAGCATTCCTTATTATGTTAAAGTTTTTCTTAATAAATTTTAAACGACATAGATTTATCGAGATGATATGTATCTATTAGTTTACTCTCAATTTTATTAAATTGAGATTTTTAACCTCATTCCAAATAAGTCAGTAAGAATTATTGAATAATTAGGATATAATGATGTGATTGGTATAAGTAGAAGACAATGCAAAAATCACATACATTAAGGATTTTTTT
>ARYC01006806.1:0-13792 GCA_000711775.1 Oxytricha trifallax
TTAAGTTTAATTGGTACCAATTTAATAGTACCAAAACTTAATTAGTAACTAGTTTTAATCCAGTGAGGTTTGAATGGAAAAGTTCCAATTTGGTTCAAAACTTAATTGGTACCAGTACCAACCTGAACTTTATCTGAGTTGGTACCAGAATCAAAATTATTAAGAGTAAAATTACGAAAATTATACTTATAAACTGAGTATAATTATGAAGTCTTAGAGCTTAGATCAAACCATCATTAATGCTGTTGCAACTCCTATTTAGTCCAGATATAGCTATTGAGGTTTTAAGAGCTTTATAATAGAAATTTAAATTTGAATTTAAACATGGCGGTCAACTTAAATCGTAGAGCGGCACCTTTAGGAGCAGGTCAATCATCAACTTTGCCTCCACTAAAAAGCCTGAAATCATTTATGTTGAGAGGGAGGTAGAGCTAAGAGCTCTTTAATTTGAAGCAGAGGTTTTTATCATAAAAGTATTAAATCAGAGGGAGAGTGCAGAGATAGGGGTTTAAACTTAAATTGATTATGTTGAGGAGCTAAAAGAACAGCAACCAATCGAAAAGATAAAAACATATTAATGTGAAGACTGCTAGAATCATTTCTCAACTGAACAAAGCTTGAAGAGACACCATAAAGAGGTACACTCTGGCAAAGCTAAGATCTATTTCAAGCATGAAAAGGTAGATGGTAGGTATTAGTGTACGACATGCATGAAATCATATACACACTCAGCTAAAGTTAAAAGGCATATGCAAAAGCATCACCTCAGTGAGTTCTTGATTGAAGATTAAGAGACTAAAAAACTAGTACCAGCTATAAGAAAATCTAATACTCTTGAGTCATAAACAGAGCAGCAAGAGAGTCTCAAGATACAGAAGCGATATGAATCGATGAACCAGCCAGCAGGTAATACAATTTTAGCATGCTTCTAAGCGAAGGCTATGAATATACCTGCATTAATGCAGTTGATCTCAGCACTTGTATTGAAAACTACTTGAATATAAACGTGCCTGCAAAAGCAAAGCTCATAGTAGTTGATGTGTATGCATACAAGGTGTATCCATTCAGTTATTTTATTAAGAACCAACAGTATTAGAACGAGTTTGCTAATGAATACATGGTACTTAGAGAGGCCTAAAGAAAAGACTGTAAGAATTTGCTTAAGCTAAATGGTGTTATTTTAAGTTATGGTTTTCATCGCATTAAGGCTAAAGAAATTTGAGATGACTCAGAGAGAATACCTATATCACAATAGATACCCTGATGATTTAAACGATATACTCTCAGACATGATTCAGGGTGTTAAGGAGTTGCATGAACTTGGAACTAGTGTGTATCTCTCGGACCGCCCCCTACCCCCCTCCCCAACGCTTAATCTCCCCCATGACGTTTTGACCTCCCCCCTGCCCCCTACAACGTTTGACCTCCCCCCCTCCCCCCAACGCTTTTATATGAATTTTTTTATAGCATATTCAAATCTTTTGCTATTTAGATAAATAATTTTTTCTAAAAGTTTTAATTCTAGATATGAATAAATATATATTGACAATTAATTTCTTATTGTGTTAATTTACATTCCAACATGCTTTTTACATTAAAAAATGATAAAATTTTTAACTTTTCCAAATTTTTAAAAAAATATTATTTCCATTTTTTCCAAGATCTTATACGCGTCCCTCGAATTTTTTTTCGTACATTTCCCAACAGGAAAATACATTAGAATTAATTTAATTTGACTCTAATTTTTAAATTTCTCTTTACCAATTGGCTCAAGCTAAAATTTTATTTTATAATTTCTTAATTAATTAAATACTTGACACAAAACAAAATAATAATACCAATATCATGAAGATTTTAATTTTTATTTATTATTTCTATTTATATTTCCGAATACGATTCTTAATTAAATATAAATAATTTTATAATTGTAAATCTAAATTAAAATTAAAAAAATAAGTTATCATTTCAACGATGAAATTTGTAGATTTGCTTAATTAGTTATTATTTTTTTTAATTTAATTTAGATTTACAATTATAAAATTATTTATATTTTAATTAAGAATAGTATTCGGAAATATAAATAGAAATAATAAATAAAAATTAAAATCTTCATGATATTGGTATTATTATTTTGTTTTGTGTCAAGTATTTAATGAATAAGAAATTATAAAATAAAATTTTAGCTTGAGCCAATTGGTAAAGAGAAATTTAAAAATTAGAGTCAAATTAAATTAATTTTTTTTTGTATTTTCCTGTGGGGACATGTACGAAAAAAAATTCAACGGACGCGTATTAGATCTTGGAAAAAAATGGAAATAATATTTTTTAAAAAATTTGGAAAAGTTAAAAATTTTATCATTTTTTATATATAAAAAGAATGTGAGTTTACAAATGATGTTATTATATTGATATTATATTAAACCAACTATGAGGTTATATATTTTCATTTACAATAGGATTTTTCATAATATAGTTGTTAGTTGATACAATAAAAATTCATCTAAAAGCGTTGGGGGGAGGTAGGCGTTGGGGAGGGGAGAGATACGTTGGGGAGGGGGGTAGGAGGGGGGTCTCAGTCAGAACAGATATGTTCATAGAGATTTGAAGCCTGAAAACCTTATGCTAAATCTCTGCCCTTTAGAAGTAGTGGTTATCGATTTCAATAGAGCTTTAAGATTGGAGATTGTCACTTTAGCACAGGTACTTGGTACTCCAGGTTACTTCCCAATAAGAGAGAAGTGGACTGATGGTTCTGTTTAATGGGATCTTTGGGCAGTAGCAGCAATAATTTTAGAAAGTGACATGGAATGTATGACTAACTTTGGTACAAAGCATGAAAAATAATCAATAAGTTTGGCTCAGAAACATTTAAAGTAAGAAGATGTCTGCTAAGAAATTAAAAGCATAGCAGAGATAATAATCGTGAGAGCTCCTAACTATCCTCAGTAAACATTAGATGACATACTTGACCCACTTGAGAGAGCAAGATTAAAAAGATATAATAAAGACAAGCAGATAAAATTTGTATGATTTAAGTAAACTAAAGTTCATTAAATATTAATTAAATTAAATAAAAACCTGCATAATGTCTACTAACCCCAATAAGACCCCAACTATACCCTACAATTCAAAGCACTTATAAACCTCATTAAGGGGTTTTGGGGTTTTGATGATAGGTAGAGCAAGTATCATCAGTGATCTCAAATTAGTGCATGAATTGATAGGCAGCGATAGTAAGCAAGACAAACTCCTCAGATATGTGAACTACTCTTCGTCACCTCCATTTAAACTGATATCTGTTTATTTTTAATATATAATATACTAATTAATCTCAAAGTGTGATTTATATGATTTCGATTAATTTTAAAATAATAACTTAACAGGCAGAAGTTTATAATGGTAGAATAATCTTAAAATTAACACTTTTGGCATCGATAAGCATGCCTCCCTATAATTGGATGTATAATCTGAGAATCCTTATGATTATGCTGAGTTTGGTTATAAAAATGATTTTCAACAAATTTTGATGGATGAATATGATTATACTATATGTTTTTATTGAAAACAAGAACCAACATACAGTGTTTGATCTTCCGCAGGCTGTTTTCAATAAAAACATATAGTATAATCATATTCATCCATCAAAATTTGTTGAAAATCATTTTTATAACCAAACTCAGCATAATCATAAGGATTCTCAGATATACATCCAATTATAGGGAGGCATGCTTATCGATGCCAAAAGTGTTAATTTTTAGATTATTCTACCATTATGTACCTCTGCCTGTTAAGTTATTATTTTAAAATTAATCGAAATCATATAAATCACACTTTGAGATTAATTAGTATATTATATATTAAAAATTAACAGATATCAATTTAAATGGCATTGAAGAAGAGTAGTTCGCATATCTGAGGAGTTTGTCTTGCAATGCTGTCGCTGTCTATCAATTCATGCACTAATCTTATATCGTTGTGATACTTGCCCTACCTATCATTCAAGATTCAACTTCAATAGTGTTGAATGCGCTCCAATCAACTTCTGCAAGAACTGCAAATAATTTGCAATGATTTCATAAATTTCAACTCCTCTGATTAATGCAACACTTAAAGATAAAATCAAGAAAATTCTATTGATGATTAGATGCTTCAGTAGTTGATTATGCTTTGCAATAGAGCTAATGATAAATTATCTAAACTCCTGGGGTTATTCACTGGAATGCGAATGGATTCGTGAGAGTTATCAGAGGTGTTAACAATATCCCTATATATTATGTAAACGCAATGCACAATGATCCTATCTAATAGCTTTGTGAGAGGTGGTAAAATACACTCCTCTCTACCTTGCATACAATATTCCTCAATACCTTAACCCTTTATATCCAAACAGAGTAAGTATATCAACTGAATCATTTATTTAGATAACATACTTTAAAATCAATCCAGCTAATGAAGTATTTAGTCTTGAATTTTAATTTATCCTCATCTATTTTTTGCAAGTATTGCTAATCAACCAATGGATATAGAATGAGTTGATATTTTAATGCGCAAGCATTAATTGCAAGCTAGAATAATAAATATGACGAAGAAATGAAAAAGTCGATGTCTATAGCAGACTCAATTAGCAGTAGTAGTATTAGAAGCAGCATCAGTAGCAGTAGCAGCAATAATAATTTAGATGTATTCGATTTGAGATTTATTCTTTATTTAGAAGTTGATTGCGTGATAACACCACAGAAGGTTCAATCAGCAAAGAATAGCAAGCAAGACCATGGATCGCAATTAGTAAAGTCAAATTATGAACCTTGGATTGATGATGCAAAAGTTTTAAATTTAAGACTAAACTCTGAGTCAAACTTGAGTTATATTGGTGTGCGCTAAGACCTGCTGAATAGTAATAGTACAGCTTCATACTTTCAGTATTACAACTAAATGAACCAGATCATAAAACAGGGTATCTTATCATTCAAAGACGATGAAGACGATTACGTGAAGACTCTTGCAAAGTTCTTGAACTTCTTGGGGTTTGAAAATATCTAGATAATGTATGTGCAAACAACCAAAGAGATAGTCTTCCAAATGAATGATATATAAAACGATTAATCTTACAGTTGGTTGAAGCTTTATTAAGGGCAGCACGCTAAGAATAGAGCAAATCACGAATTCAACTTATTAAAAGACCATAAAGACGCCAAGTTCATTCTGCCTTGCCAAAATCTTTTCTTTGACAGTGATGAAAGTTTATTCATTTAAAGCTTCAGAATAAACTAGAAATTCTACCCTCTTGGGAAATTCCTGATGAATTCAACAAAGCTCAAGCATGTTTACAGACTAAGAATAGCTATAGGAGTATGTATTGCAAATCTTGAACTAATGTAGCGAGGCATATTCCCTCCTCATCAAAATATCATGAGATATCTAGTTGGGCCATCTTCCTTCAATATGAAAGTGTTGATTGCTGGATTAGATTATGCTTTCAAAAAGGATCGACTCTTCAAACCTTGGAGTGGCTTTAGTGTAGTTTCCAATGAAGTGCAGCAAGCAGCCAGAGACGACAAATCAATTCATCAATCTAACGAATACTTGAACAAGCCAATTACTTTCATTCTATACTTAGTGCTAAAGCCAGGTTAAAACAAATTGATTCTGAAGGTTTGTAAAGACGAATTTCTTTCTGATGAAGAGTAGGCAGCTCCAGCGTATGGAAATCAATTCAAAGGCTATGGCTAAGTGCAACGACTCTGGTCTGGCAAGATCACTATCAAAGATGTTGCTAATGAACTCTTAGGTATGATTGAAGCAGACTACCCAAGACATATCATGCACCTTAAGGATGAAATCGCGTTCTTAAACAACTGTCAGTGACTAATTCGCAAACTATTAATAATCCCTTCCCTAATGCATTCACAACCTAATCTCTTGCACTATACTCTTTAATCTAATTTACTCTTCTATTATACTTTGTGATTGCACTCTACTAAATGACTAGATAATGCAGCAATCGATTGCAGTATTCATATGCACTTATATCAGGCATAAATTTTGCATTATTATGAGATTTTATTAAATTTTGGGTTTTAAGGTTGTATGGTTCCACCTTAGGCTGTATGGTTCCAGGAAGATATCCTGAAGATATCTCAAATTTCAAGGCTTGTGAAAATTTTCGAGAATATTGCTTATAGCTCTGCCTACTTTATGATTGGCGAGCCTTACTTCATTGATATGATACAACACAACAGTGATGCATATACAAATGCAAATACAAGCTGATCTGATGTATATGGGTTAGAATATGAGAGGCCAAACTTCAAAAATTCTTAGTTTTTCATGACAGTTTATAACAGCTTTCAAACCAACAATTTGAGTCTTTATCTTGAAACATCGACTTTTGCCTAAGAGCTCTGACTTCAACTCTAATGTTTTCGATGCCTCTGGTACGATTAATGATGATTTGGATGGGTTTGGCATGATTAGGTGATAGTTGGGTATGTTAAGTCAATTGGTCTTTAGTTTTAGAATAGACCTAAATTCTTAGCAATAATATGGTTAAGAAGTCAAAAACCTCTCTAAAGTCAAAATTGTCATTTCTTACCCCTTCTAATCACTATACCTCCATAACACCTCCAATCAATGCAATAGAGTATAGTAACATTATAGAGTTCTATTTGAGGTGGTTTAGTCGAATTAGAGATGCTAAGTTGTAAGAATCCACTCTAAGGTTGTATGGTTCCAGATGAAGATATCCTGAAGATACCTCAGGTTGTATGGTTCCAGGAAGATATCCTGAAGATATCTCCAAAATTCATGCATTAATGCATAAAAAAATCGCTAAGTATGTAAAGGGTTCAATTAGAAGTACTAAAGCTGCTTATTCAAACTCCTATGCAAGAATCAACCTAAAGTTGTATGGATCCATGTTGCATGGCTCTGGCTGTATGACTCCAGGTTGTATGGTTCCAAAAATGCCCTATTTAAGCCAGCAAATTTCATAATAATTCATTATCACATTAAAAATTCTAGAATTGGCCCAAATTTTTACTTTTGCCCTCAAACTTTTTACCGTCCATACTTTGGGGTTTACCATAAATTTTATGGATCCCACAATCTAACATGCTCCTTCTACTCGGGAGCATTAGGGTCCAGCCGCAGCCTATGTTTGATACCCCATTCAAGAGTATAAGTAGCTAATTAAAAACTGAATGAATCTCTCTGGTTTCTTGCGTTTTTTTGCACTTTTAGTATTTGCTACAAATCAAAGTTTGAACTGACAAGCTGATCGATTTATAATCATAGTCAAACTAATTCTTAATTAACTGGCAGAGCATTAAGCCTAAATCTATGGTTGAATAATATTCGTTAAGGAGTTTAGGTATTCTAAATAAGCGCTTTGATTTAGAAAATTAATGCCCAAGATTTCACAAATAATTAAAGGTAATTGAAAAGATAATAAAGTAAAACAGCACTGCTCTTTATATACTGAGCAGTAGCTTTAAATTTGTAGCTGCTAAGGGCTTTAATGTGAAGCAACATTAATCATGTTGTTGCAATAAAGTGTTAAATCAAATCAAATCAAAAATCAAGACTTCATTAAATTAAAATCAAGACCTAGTTTTGCTGAATCACTACTTACCAACCACTTGAATATTAAAATTAGTGGTGGTGGTGCAAGCCTACTTAAGGAAGGCAGTGTAATATTTTATTTAGGATGAGTTTTGGGTGGTCAACTAAATGATATTGGAAGCTTTTTTTGACTGGATCGAGGGGGTGAGAAGGCTTAAAATATATTGGAAGATTTTACTCGTTCTTGCTCGGAGATCCCTCTCACTAGTGGGTACTGGAAGACGCTAGCTGAGCAGTAGCCAACCTTCACATCTTTGAATCAATTGATATTGGAAGCTTTGATTCACTGGTGTGTACAAAGGGGAAGCACGAAGAAACTCATCCTGAATTGTTTAAATCTTTTTAAAAATGGTAAGTTTTAGCAGAGAATCAGAGATAAGAAAATCAAGTTGGAGTATGGCATTGGAGATTAAATCACAACAAAGATCATCTATGGTTAAGTATTTTTAAATCTTTTATATAGGAACTCAGAGGAGATTAAATGCGCGCATTCAGTGAGAGCTCTCGGAATCAAATCAATCTAATAAACCCTCAATTATTTTTATTAACTCATTTTATAGGACACAATCATATCAAGTGAAGTCATTATCCAAATCTCCAATAATCTTAGGGAAGTAATTTTAAGAGATTTAAGTAAATTTAAAATCTTCTATTGTGACTGATTTAGGTTACCAAGCATAGTTTTTAGGTCTTATAATAGCAGGTTAGTTTCAATGTATATTTGACCTTATTATTGAGTTAGCCTTGAAACAAATAATTAAAATAGAGATGATTGTTAGATTATCAACTGTAGTTGCAATTAAATTATATTTATAGTTTTAGATGTTAGGTTAGGGAACTACAAAGCTTTAATTTATTTGATATCTAAAATTAGTTTGAGTGAAAAATGTGTGAATTATCAGAGTGTTAGTCATAGAGAGGTTTTAATAGCTGTAAAAGAATTTCTTTTAAATTATAAAATTACTAAACAATAAAAAGTAATTATATAACACTCTTAAAGTGTAATTACTACTTTGGCTAATAAAGACAATTTTGTTTAACTTAGTGTAATTAAATTTAGCGCATTAAAGCATAATTAGTAAATACTTGGGTAATTTAACAAAGTGTAGGGTATAAAGGGTTTAATCACCAGTGCAACTTAATACTTTAATAGTTATTTATTCATCTTAATCACACAGCGAAAGTTACTGCTCCAATGTAATCTTAGGGTTCTGGCATTTCTTGCGAAGTCAACTGCTTTCTCACTTCTTCATCATACTTATTCATAGTCTTTCTGTATTCTCCCTTGATTTAACTATAAATTGCGCGTTAGCAATAGTTTAATTTAAATTGCTTACTCAACTTGAATTAGACTGTCATTATCAAAGCTGAAGAACCAACCATCAGAAGAATCTTCAGGATCAAGAAGTATATAAACTTAGTGCATGTATGGGTCTTCCTTCTTGAATGGATAAATCCATACGTTGTGATATCCGCACCACTTATTGGTTACAGCAACAACTGGTTCGCTCTCTGCAACCTCCAAAATTACAACATTCTTGAAGCCTCTTTGCGGATCAACTTAAAACTTGAATGTGCGCTTGAATCGCTCGTCGATCACCTACACTTTGCGAATGCATCAACATTGCTAAATTACTTGCCTGATATATTTCTACGATGTATCCACCAGGTGCTTTAGATTAATGCATGAAAGTGAAGCAGTGCTGCTTCGTAGTTTTGCTTGACTTCATTCTTTGATATAATTATTGATTATAAAATAATAACTTATTAATAATAAAGCATCAATTGCGAGGTTGCATAAACCTCTTTGCATATTATATTGCTTAACAGTTGCAATTAATCAAACATAATAATTCTAAGCTTGCTTAAACTTGCAATGCATTGCTCAACCCATCTCTTATGTTTAAGCAGGTCTGTACCTGAAGTTCATGATTTCGATCACAAATTAGATAAGCTCTTAGTTGTCACCCAGGAATAGACCTTAGATTTATATGGTTCTGATAGTGTGAAGGCAAGTTGAATGCCAAAGACGATTGTGTATTGCTCAAGTGACTGATCCATGAATTGAAGCACTTAAGTTCCAGTGAGAACTTATCCTCGCGAATCTGTTATGAAGGAGCGCTGCATTAGCAAGTTTGATAATTAATAATATTAACATAATATAATAGTCTTAAGAGAGCTCAATATTGAGCTTAATATAATTATGTATAAATAAAGAATGTTTTAAATTGGCAAAGGAATGTTTGATTCAAAATTAAGTTATACTAAATCAAACTCTAAAGCTACATTGGAAAATATACTTGTGAAATATTATAAGTAGGAAACAGATATCTCAATAATTAGGAGGGACAACTTCAGCATCTTTCACATCTGAATGTTGTTCTTATTCAGAGTCTTTGGGAGGATTAGGTTGAACAATCTGCTGCTTACCCGTTGATGGAATCTAGGGGTTGATTTTGTTGGGACTGCAATACCTATGGAGGTTGTTGCTCAACTTACATCTGGCCATCTTGATCATGATTCTTCTCCTCTTGTAAGTTGATCTAAGAAATCTCGTTTAGCATTTCAAGTTATTGCTGTTGCTACGAGACCTGTTGAGTTCCGGCTAAGACTTTTGAATCTAATCTTTCACCTTACTTTCATCTCCTTTACTCTGCTCCTCTTTCAATGAATCTGAATCTCCAACTTGATCCTTCAACTAGTTGCTACCTTGCTTGATTTGATCTTGCTAACTCTGAGGTAAGTGCTACTTCAATTGAAATCTTGATTAGCAATCTGAAAATCATTCTGAAGTTGAGGATTTGAAACTGTCAACTTTGTTTATGGCATTTAAATCTATTACGATTGCTGAATGATTTATTGTTGCTCTTACTGTTGGAGTTACTGCTATTGCTCTTGCAACGTTTGTTACTACACCAGTTAATCTGAAGCAAGTCGCTGCTGTTCTTCTGCAAGAAGCCTTTCCTTGGCCAGTTTCTCCTCTTCAGCAACCCTCATCTCGTCTGCAATTCTCTCCTCGTCAGCAACTCTCTTCTCTTCAGCAATCCTCATCTCTTCTGCAATTTGCTCCTCTTCAGCAATCTTCCTCTCTTCAACAATTTGCTTCTCTGCAAGTTCTTTCTCTACAGCGATTCTCTTCTCTTCAGCAACTTTCTACTCTTCAAGTTCTTTCTCGTGTGCAATTCTCTCCTCGTCAGCAATCTTCCTCACTTCAGCAATTTGCTACTCTTCAAGTTCTTTCTCCTATTGAATTCTCTTCTCTTCTGCAATTCTTTGATTTTCGGCTAACTCCTACTTTGCAAGTTCCTTCAACTCTACCATTTGCTTCTGTTCAGCAATTCTCTACTCCTCTGCTATTCTTTTCTGTTCCTCAGCACGTGTCTGATCATTTTCAAGCTACTAATCTATTTCAAAATGTTACTGCACTTCAATCAAGTTTTGTTGCTCCTACTGCTACAATTGACCTTAATTTTAAGCCTGTTAGTTTTATTATGCGAAGGAGTTTTCATAAAGTTCTTAAGTTAAATTCTGATTGCTTGCAAATCGAGGAGATGATGTTGGTGGCCTAGAAGGCGAAATCTCCATCTAGTTCTGATCATCCTCATCATTTCCATTTGTATTCTCATGTTGGGGTGACTATTGTATAATTACTTTATCTCCAAAACCTGAGTTACTTAAGATTTAATTTTCTTAATTTCCAACGCTTTGCTCACATTTGAGAAGTAAGATTTTTTATGGAAGCTGTTATGGTGTACTTTCTTTTATGAAAAATTTGACATTGGAGAAAACATTGAAGTAGTCCCTTATCTATGTTATGGTGATTATACTTGATTCTTAACTTGAATCCTCTGCCGATCATCAAGGATTTTGGGTTAAAGGAATACATTCTACTAATAATTTAGATGAGCGCTTGAACGCAATGAGCCATCTCCATAAATATTATTAAGCCTGAGATTATTTAATTGCTGCTAGCTTATTTAATTGTTAAACATCTATTGAGAATGCGATGGTAGATTGAGAGGTTATTAAATAGATTATTGCTGCAATCTTCATAACCCTAATCATGGGATTAAATCAGAAACTGGGCACCTTAATTGTTAGAACCAATGAAATTTGAATCGTAAGGATTTGGAGATTTGACTTTAGAAAAGCAAGGATTGGTCAAATATGGGGTTTTTGGTAGTTACTATTAGCTATTCTAGCTTTATCTATTCAAGTTAGGGACTGGAATCGAATCTCGCAATTAAACTAAGCTTTCTGTCTCCTAATCGGCTTATTAAGTTGGTTGCATCAAATCGACTACTAATTGTTGAAATTTGTTTGGAGTAGAAGGATTTTCAGGATAAGCGAAGAATGCACTTTGATGAGCGTCTGTGTCGGTCAATCCTAGAACATTTGCATTATTGGCTAGGAGTTTTACTCATCTTAAGAGTGTCTTAAGATATATTCTTCATCTTATTATTCTTTCTTCTGACTTTAATTTGAAGGACTCGATTCAGTTTAGGTTTTTCTGTGGTTAGAGTCAGCTTCATCTATGTTTAACTATTAGTTTACTTAATCCTAATGCTTAGAATCTTCATTAGAACTAGATCTCCGATGCTATTCCTCTTCAACCTTTTTCTGGAAGTTTAGCCTTGTAAGGAACCTTATTTCTAATAACTTTTCACACTGGTGATTTATGAGCTAGAGGAGCTACCGATAGAATGACTCATATTATTTTCTTAGTTTCCTCCTTAGCTGTTGTCTAACGAGTTCATATTCTTGGACGAGCAATTCGTTGCGTTATTATTAATCTAATCCTGCTGATTATTGTTCAGCTGGATCTAGATGTTTGAGTTTCTATTATGGGGTGTTTGTGGGAATTGTTGATATGGGGTTTACTATTAAGAGTAGTTTTACTGCATAACAAAGCTGTTTTGCTGCGACTAATTACATAGTCAAAACTAATTGTTTTGAGACCCATAGTATCTTTGATATTGCTATAAAGCAGAAGACTCGTGCTTGATTTGGCTTAACTAACTTTGACTGGACCTGTTCTGAGAGTATTAATCGCTAGGATTATTAAGTCTCTTGCCAAGGATGCTCTCACGAGCCCCAACTTCACGAGTTTAAGATCTAAATAAATTTTAGAGAGAACTAACTTACTCTAAAGTTTGCTGAATCGTATTTTATTTGTAAACCAATTAAGGAAACAATTTGCTAAGCCTGCATATCATGGGATTATATGAAAAGTAGACTCTTCTTTAGAGATATTTTTTGTGGTAGGCAACTCGATTGGTAAGAGAATTTGATTCTAAACAACATCACAGAAATCATCTTGGTAGCGTGTGAGAATGCAAATTTTGGTTTATATAGGTGGCAAAGGCTGCTTAGCTTTTTAAGTTGATGCAATAAATTTCGTGGTCTCAATCGCGGCTCTTAAGTCTGAAGGAAGTTGAACGTTTAGTTGCTCGATATTGAATTACCTCCTATCAGTTAAAATCTCTCCAAGCCTAAAATATAACATGCTTTAAAATAATAACAAATCTTACCTTTCACTATGCCAATAATACAAATTGGCATTCTACTGTATCATGGAACTATCCAATTATGCTTTCAGCATCGTATAAAAATCCTTGCCGAAGCTGAATAGTTTTTATTGTAATCCATTTTAAAGTTAGCGAGATTGCTTGGTAAAGAGAAAGATGGTATCAGCTAGTTATAAACTTAAGTCGATAACTTGATAGGGATCGTATAGTTAGCTTCTTGGATCGATAATATCAGCTAATTTATTGCAATGAAAACCTAAGGTAATTAGTTAGTTAAAACAGTATACTTACTTGCACAATGAGAAGGGTCTTTCATTATGTTTGAAAAAGTTGTCAACTTCTCTTAAATATTGCTGATTGAGAGAATATCTTCAGGGCTTTGATTGATGAACTCAGTTGCTTAATTGTCTTCATCACTATAATCAATGTCGCTAGCATTTTCATAAGTGAGACAGCAGGTCTGAGTCTTTAAGTAATCTATTGAGCGTTTCAAGTCAGCAATTGCAAACGGCAACTCTTTGCAGGAATACCTATAGTAATTAATAATTTAACAAAACTTACCAACTGAAAAATCTCTAAAAGAATTCTCTTGCCAGAATGCGAGTGTCTGCTTATCCTCCTAGAATTGATAGCTATGGCTTTAA